>JAHWFO010037464.1:61570-118198 GCA_023313115.1 Rhysida immarginata
TTTCGACCCTCCTTTCAACCCCCCCCCCCCCCCATCTCCCCACTCATGCCCCCCCCCCCCCCCCCCCCCCCCCCCGAGAGGGAGGAAAAATCCCACGTAGCGCAAACATTAGTCGAAACGTCCCGCCACCCCATATAATGATCCAAACTGCCAGACCTCAATTTAACATAATCCTGATCAAAAGACAAAACCTGCGAAATTGACGACACAACTCTCAAGGGGCTCGAGAAAAGTGAAATGCGCTGTCGCTGGGAGCGCGTTTTCGATTGACTTCTGTGGCCTGATGTATCAGCAGAAACCTGATCTTGAGATCCAGTACCAACACTCTACTTAGTGAGACCACTCGACATCGTAGCCAAGGAGTCCTGCCCGCTCGGCTCTAGAAAACGGTCCCTTCGTTCGTCTCGCTGACCCAACAGGGCCTTATTCCTCTCCGACCCTGCCTCCTCTTGCTGGGCCCTCTCAAAGTCTATCTTCACTGATGCCTCACTTTGGCTCCGTTCGGTTGGATACGGACACCTCTTGAACCGACTTGGCAGACCCCAACTGGGTCGGCTCTTCCACCAGCCCCTCCATGTTGACCTCCAAGGAATCTCCTATTTCAACCCTATTTCCACCATCCAAAAGCTCATCTACCCTCACCCTAGCGTTTGCAGAGGTTGATACCACAGAATTTATCTCCTCTTGCTGTTTCAACGATCCCAACGCCTCCTCTTGGTCACGAGAGGAAAGAACCGCTGCTGTATTATTCTCTCCAACATCAATGCAGCTGAAATTATCATCCGTCCTCGAAACCACCACCCTATTCTTCTTCTGCTGCGAACTTCCCAGGCTCTCTGTGTTGGGTCACTATCTGTGTCACTTTCCAATGGTCTCTTTAGTGATGACTCCTCCACCAACATCAAAACTTCATCCAGACAAGAGACCGTTTCCTCCCCCACTGGGGACTGCAATGGCGGAAAATCCAAGTTTGGAGTACCCCCTTGATTCAAATCCCTAGGAGCGTCTGCTAGAGAACCTCGAACCACCTCCGAAAAAGATTGTTCTGTGCCGGAATTAATTTTTTGACATTCCTCACTTTTGTGACCGTATCTCATACATATGAGACATTTTATGGCCGTACAATCCGCAATAAAATGCGGATCCGATCCACATCAGAAGCATTTCCTAGTCATCTTTGGGTACTGCAAATATCCCCTATAACACCATACATGAATAAAATCCGGAATGTGTCCGATACCTGCATCCGAAACGAAAAACCCCTGACTTCACCCGAGGGGCATCAGGGTATCTAACCTCCTCTTCATACACAGATGTAAATTATAACTTATTCGGTGGGAAAAAATCAAATTTTTTGGAAGCCGAAATTAACGCACTTTGTAAGGTTTTTTTAGAAACCCTTCCTGATGGCTTCCACATATATACAGATGGGTCCAAATCAGAGGACGGGGTTGGCTGTGCATTCCTTATAGATAATACTATATTCTCCTATCATTTGCCAAACGAGTTTTCCATCTTCTCAGCGGAATTGGTTGCATTAGCCAAAGCGTTAGAGTTCTGTTTTCAATATCCAAATTCCAATATCTGGATATTCTCTGATTCTCTGAGCGCTTTGCAATCGTTGGAATCTTTCAATTCTGAAAATCCTTTTGTCAAAAGAATCTAGGAATACCTTCATTTTTTGGATTCCCAACGTACCAGAATTCATTTTGTCTGGATCCCTAGTCATATGGGTATCCAGCAAAATGAACGGGTCGATAAGGCGGCAAAACACGCTATTGCTCAGGTACCGATCTCGGAATTGCTGTCAATCCCCGAGCATTTACACCCGGTGATTTCCAAGAAACTCAAATCTTCTTGGCAGGAGTCTTGGCCTCTTAACCCAGCTAATAAACTTTTTGAAGTCAAGCGTTCCATCACACCGTGGTCATTACCTTGTCTAAAAAATAGGCGGGAAGATGTTGTTCTTACTCGGCTTAGGGTTGGTCACAGCCGTCTTACTCACATCCATTTATTAAAAAAAGAACCAGCTCCATTGTGTTCTTGTGGAGCAATGCTAACTATTAAGCATATTTTAATCCAGTGCCCTTTACACACTAAGCTACGACGCTCATTAGGGCTGAATCATTCCTTAGATTTTTTGTTGGGTAACAACCCCATAAGTTTTAAAAAAGTGTTTCTTTTTTTAAAAATTATTCATGTTTTTAAATTCATATAATCATCTTTTTATTGCTTTTGCATTATATATATTTGATCATTAAGTATAGGTTTCATTTAGTGCCATTTACACACTAATCATATTCATCAGTTTTTATTAGGCGACAACTCAAAACAAATTAAATTTTAATCATCTATTTTATAGTCAGTTAGTGCCCTTTACACACTAATGATTTACACAGAACCTATACAAATATTTCTTATTACGGGAGAACCCTGGAGGAAAATGTCGGTTTTTTAAATTTATTAGGGTTTTTAAAATCTCATAGTCATAATTTTTATTGTTTTTCCATCTTTGTCATTCACGTTTTTATGTGTTTTTTTTCCATCTGATATTTTAAACTTTTGGCCCATAAACTGTGGGATTTTAAACTTTCTGTCGGGCGCAAAATGGCCATAGTAGCCGACGCCCTAAAATTCCAACCAACCAACCAACCTCTTCATACAGGACACGCCCAATCCTTATCATTTGTTCTCTCACTAAATGACGAGGGGTCATAGTAAAGAAAACAATTTTCCCAAGAAATGGCCCCACCTTCACAGAAACATCTCCACATTTAAATCTCTCTCTCTCCAACAAAAAACATGCATCCCTCTGCGATCTTAACAAAACATCGTATTGCCCAACCTTAACAAAAAACAAAGCTTCAATCGCATCTTGATTCTCTAAAATCTCATAAAAACTCGTAATCAACAAGACAGGGTTTACTACCCCATCAACCATACAACTAATCATACGCTACAAATCCGGCCCTGCCCGAGCCATAATGATAATTCTACTTAAAATAAAAATTTAAATTTAAAAGAAAAAACCTTCTCTGTGGAGAAAAAGAAAACCCTGCAAGAAAAGAGAAACTTAGAACTGCCGACCCCTCTGGGCAAGCCTAAGTGGCTCTACCAGCCTGCCTTTCGCCACTCCGAGTAAGCTAGCGCGTAAATAAACACAAAATTCTTTAATATACAAAGCTTTTCAAACCTGCCAACGCTCTCCCGACGTTCCTGGGACCTTCACCGACACCCTAGGAAAAAATCTCCGTCTAAATCGGCCTAGAAACCACGGTAAAGATGCAAACAGCGGAAGCCCGATTTGCAGCCTTCGATGGGAGACCGCGTGGGAATCCCAAGTGCTGTGAGCTTCCATTTTTACGTTTACTGGACGCTTACCGGACATTGTTAATCTCTCCGAGGAGGAAAGAAATGGACATCTCCATTTTGCAGTGGACAAACGACCTCAGGAAACTACCCGTAAGGGGAAGGGAAAAAAGAATCCCAAAAATAAAAATCGTTAAACTAACTGTCACGGAAATCGAAACCAGGTTCGATTCCCGGCGACACTGACTGCTTTTACCGCTCTCGGATATTCGCCCGTTCAAAGGCGGGGGAGGAGCGGGGCAGACAGTGTCGTCATACCAACACGCCAGAGCGAATAATGATGCAAGGAGGTCTAGAGACAGAGGCTCGAAGTTTTCTTGGCGGGAGAAAACGAGCAAAGTAGGGAGAGTGACGGAGACTTCGAAACGGATAGAAGGTGGGAAGGGTGATCTCGCCGCCAATGCAAGGGAGCTCTTAGTGGTCGCTTCCACCCAGCAGGTACGGGAGGAACAACGGCCGAGCGGAGGCAACGGAACGCCAGAGGGAAGCGCTAAGAAGCCGTCGAGAGCCGAGTTCGGCGGGGAAGCTTCGAAGGCGGCGTTTTCCAAGTGTGGGAGTTCCTGTGTGAGCAGCAATCTTGCTTACACAAGAC
The DNA here is from genome assembly GCA_023313115.1 of Rhysida immarginata. NCBI lineage: Eukaryota > Metazoa > Arthropoda > Chilopoda > Scolopendromorpha > Scolopendridae > Rhysida > Rhysida immarginata. Next base: position 65,532 of record JAHWFO010037464.1, read on the forward strand.
GGAGCGAGAGTTGTGAGTGGAAAACTCCGGAAAGAACTCTCACCGTGTCCGGAACCGATTTTGTGAGTACCCTGTATGTAGTTAATTGTGACCCCCGTGTGTTTGCAACCGTTATGAGTGATTTCTTCCGTCGGGAGTTCGACGGGCGTGCGACGGTGCGAGGGCAATTCCCTGGAGGTCTTAAGGCATACTTAATAGCGCAATATGGTTTTGCCTATGTCGAAAGGAAAGCGTAAATGCTCTATGGAATTTCACGCATTGCCGAGTGTTAATTGTGTTCTGTGATGTATGTGATTATTCCAAAGGAGGGCGCCATTAGCCCGTCACTTTATGATTCAAAGTGTGTAACCTTTCGTTTTTTTTCCGGGGGATCAACTTGTGGGCTACAAGACCTGAAGAGGCCTATCATACGAAAAGGTACTCGAAAAACAATTTTTTTTAACAGTTAAAATATATATAAAAAAGCATGGATACTTAAAAACTTTAACGACAAATTCGACAAAGCCCACATAAACAAACCATCACTCAAACTGAAGAAACACGTAACATATAAGCCAGCTGGATATCTCGAGATACAGCAAAGTAAGGGTATTATCAACATGCATTTTTTTGTTTTTTTTTAACCATGCATACCATGAAACTGCTCACTCACACCCGGGATTCATTGTGGGTTAAAGGATTGCTTACTAACATTTCACTTTAAAAACCATATTAAATACATATATGCAAATTTTCTTTATTTTTTTTTACAGGAGAGATGCCGGAAAAACAAGAAGAAATTCTTCCTGATGAGGTAAAATACGAGTCAAAGCATTTGGTAGGCCATAAAGTTTTTTAAACTTTTTTGTTGGCAAACGGTCAAACTCAACTCGGAGATGTAAGCTAATTGAGCAGTACAGGCGATTCCAAATGTCCTCGGGAGTCCACATAATGCCTCTGAATCTTTCGGAGCGAGCTTGTCTCAGTAGCCTTTTTACTTTAGATACCACAAAATCGAATACGAATGTATTTCTCACCGGGATGGGGTTTGACAAAACGTACGGTGTAAAAATTAACTTTCCCAGACACGTTGAAAACTTTTTCTATCCCGTTCCAAATGGTTGTTGCTAGAGGGCACACATAAAAGAGGTGCTCCAAAGTTTCATTATTGCCACAAAATTCACAAAGGGGGCTATCACGCAGCCCGCGTCTGTATAGGACGGCGTTTGGTAGAATGGCGTCTTCTGCTAGACGCTAAGACGCGTCCCATGCCACTGCTGTAGGACTGGCCTGGCCTAAAACACCCCAGTTTATTGGGACCGGATAGCAAGAGGCAACACGGAAAACCTGTGTTCCACCCAAAGCTGCATATATGTCTGACACCGAGCCTGTTGTTGATGGGTCGGGGGAGATGAATTCCCGTCCCGCCAGGATTACACTAAAAGACTGTTCAAAGAAAAGAAGGGGATTGACGGAGTGAGTATAGCCGTTATCTGCCCAAGTAGGATACCAAGATCTTAACGCATATCCACAGAAGTAAATGGCATATCAAATCCATAAAGGAGGCGTGGAGCTTGTAGCGGAAGAATAGAAATACTTTATGTGCGCTGCCTGACTTAGGTGTTGTATCACTGGAACATTCAAATCACCATCCTCTGCTGGTGATTGCATGATGCATCGGGCAATTGGCCGGTATTTGTGATCTACTCCCCATAAAAAGTCAAACAGTAAACGTGTCAGGCGAGGTATGAAGGACGGTGGAGGGAGAAAGACAGAGGCCGGGAAAGTAATTTTTGGCACGAAAAAACGACGGATAATCCTCGCTTTAATTTTAAACGAGAAACGATTACCAGAAAGAGGAGTTATTTTGGCTGTCATTTCTGAAAGAACTCTTGACCAGCTTAAGTCTTTCATTGAAAAAGGAAATTTAATTCCCGTCGGCAGCTAGCATTTAGTTGTCCTTTTTTTTCTACGCCGATGTTAAAATCTCCTGCCATGATTATGCTAGCATTCGTGAGTAGGGCATAATGGAGACTTCGCACAAATTTTATTTTGTCAGAGTAAGGTGTGGGGCCATATACGCTAACAAATCGGAAATGGAGGTCTTTCCAGTTAACTTTCACTCACGCTATACGTCCGTTACTGTCATTGAATTGGTTTGTGATAGACATGTCCGAAATTAAAATTAGGATGCCAGCTCCACAACTCCTATTGGTGAAAGGGCTGACAATGAAACGGATGTTAGAGAAACATTTTCAAAAGGTTTGTAAAATTGAAGGTCCGCTAGGTGTAGTTCTTGAAGAAATACAATATCGAGAGGAAGATGCTGCAGAATGAAAGAGGCCAATATTTTCTGTCTGCGGACGGAGAAGAGCGACCTAACATTCAGGGTCATGAAGGCCATCACTTGCTTGGGATGGTAGAATGGCTTCCAAATACCGTCGATCTGTTTGCATTTTCAGGGTTTTTATTTTTTTTTTTAAATTTGTAAACTCACTGTCCGTTAGCCGGGACAAATCCCACTTGTTTACGTATTTAAGTGGGATGTCCGACCATGGGAAAATATACCCAGACGCCATTGTCACAGTGCTCTCATCAAAGCTCACGACTGTTGTATAATTGGCTGAAGCTGAAAGAGAGCGTGATCTGGACCGGGGCTTTGGCGGTGATCTGCTACGATCTGTTCTGTTCTGTCCTCCAGGAGTCACCAACGAACTACACGACTTTTTGAATGTAGAAGGAAGACAAATATCCAAAACTAGAGAAGGTAATTCCTGGACTGATGCAGGAGGTTTCCAGGAAGTAGACATAAGGCCTTCTTTCAAGGTTTGGTCTGTTGAACTACTTTCCCGTGCAGATATAGTTATCTCTGTAACAGTCTCAGGTTTTTGTGTGGGAGCGGGTGGCGGTGAAGGTGGAAGGAGAGTCGAAACTGCCGATTTGTTGCGACGACGCGATTTGTGTTTAGCAAGCGGGGGTTCACCAAAATTATGGGGTGCTGCTTGCAAATCTGCTCATCTACAGACACTTCACTTTCGGATTCACCCGATGAAGAAGGAACATGGGCTTCTTCGCTAGGCGACGCTAAAATATGCACGGAGTCCGATACAGTTGTTTGTTCAGTAGGCGCATCTTTCAATAGAGGCATCTCTGAAGTTGTCACTTTCTTTAAATTGTCAATTTATACATTTTCAGTCATCTCAAAGTTAGTAATCCAGCTGGGGCTGGAATTCCCCCTGTCTTGGGCTCTGTGTTTCCTATATCATCTGATGTAATTTCCATCATGGTAGACTCGGAAGTTTGGACATCATACACGTCTGAGGTTACAATGGAGGAAAACAGGCGTTTGTTGCCTGTCGCAGTAGCTTTCGGACAATCAGCTAAATCATGGCCGATAACTTTCCAGCGTGTACAGTGCGGAGTCGAGCAGTCTGCTATCAGATGATTAGTCACGCTGCATCTGTAACAGCGTCTTTTCATATTGGGGTAGAAGATATTGCCTCGATACCCTCACACTACTATAAAGTCAGGTACTAGGTTACGTACTTGAATTCTAAATCGGAAAATGTTCGTTTTTACCTGTGGAGCTCCCACCAAAGTATCCACACTAGCGGTTAAGATGCAACCTATCTACAAACCTAGCATCAATAAACTTCGGACACCAAGTAATTTGGCTAAAAACACAGTGAAAAGTGCATACAGAGGATTGGAGGCTAATGAAGATAGATTTACTGAGTATAGTAACAATATGAACATCGATTTAGAATCGATTTAATGGTGTGAAATAATTTATTCAAATTTATGTAAAATTGCGTTGTCAACAAGTTTCAAAGAACTTCCTACACAAGGGGTCGCCAGCATATAGAACTTTCCTGAAGGCTGTAGAAACGCCCAAAATGCTTTGCATCAGGCTTTAAAAGCACCGTCCACGCGACAGAGCACAGTATTCGTGTTGTTTTGAACCAGGGGACTTGGTAAACCAGTAGGAACGTGTATACGGCAAAACATTTTACAGCAGTTCCAGAATAACAAATCCCAGCGAGCTATTGCCCATGAATTATCAGTTCCACTCTATACTGTTAATGGGATCATCAAGCGTTTCAGAGAAATCGGGAAAACATAACCAGGGACTGCACCAGGCAAGCAGCGATTATTGAATGTTAGGGACCTACGAGTATTTCGACGTTACATTGTGAAAAACAGGCATGCTCCCATAAGTGAAATGACTGTTTGGGCTCGAGAATATTTTCATATACCCATATCCGAAAGCACAGTCCGCCGTTACATCAGAAGATGCAACTATTACTTATACGCTACAAAGAGGAAGCCATTTATGAGCACTGTAGCTAAGCGTCGCCGGGTAGCATGGGCCAGAACCCATCTAAAGTGGACCCTTGCTCAATGGAATAGTGTTCTGTGGTCCAACGAGTCCACCTTTGCAGTGATGTACGACAACAACGGTCGGAAGGTGCTAAGGACCAAGCACGAAAGTAATCATACCGACTGTTACCAGAGGAAAGTTCAGAAGCCTGCATCGCTGATGGTGTGGGGCTACATGAGTGCAGCCGGGAGAGGATCGCTTCACTTTTGCGAGGGCACTATTAACTCTGCTGCCTATATAAACATTCTTCAACAGCATCTGCGTCCATCCCGCCAAAAGTTGTTCAATAGAAGACCAAGCGTCTTTCAGCAGGACAACGCGAAGCCTCATGGTGCTCGGAACACCAAGGCTTGGCTACAACAGCCTGCCTGCAGCCCAGTTCTGTCACCCGTTGAAAATATATGTCGCATTTTAAAGCAAAAAGTCAGACAGCGGAAGCCTCTAACACTGCAGCAGTTGCGGGCGTGTATTTCCGAAGAGTGGGACAAAATTCCAGTAGAAACAACGCAGAAGTTAATGTCCAGCATGCCTCAACGACTTCGGAGCGTCATTCGTCGGAAAGGTGACGCCACTCAGTGGTAATGTGCAATAAACGGTACGGTGTACGAAGTTCATTGCAACGTGTTGAAAACGGAACATTACAAAAAGTCGCTTATTTAATTTTCTCGTTTATTTTTTATGTTAAAATGCTATATCACAGTTGTACTAAAGCTCTGTGCACTCAATAAAGTAATTTTCATTTGTTTACAATTAGTTTCGTTGTACTTATCCAAAATTCTGTAGGTGTCCGAAGTTCATTGACGTTAGGGTTGTAGACATCTCGTGTTTCACAAGGCGTAGTGGCGTCCGCAAGCATAAACCTTTCACGGTAAAATTTATTATTCTACCGCGAGCTGGTTCTAAACGCACATAGATTTCGACGCAATTAAAACCTTCCTTATTTATTAAACTCATTGCATCATCCACATGTTTCAGTAACACAAGAAAAACAGTTTTTCCGTGAGGATCGAGAGCCTCGATTGAATCTTCATTCGCCAGCTCGTAAATTTTCCGAAATCAAGAGAATAGGGCTTAGTTCGGCTTCTGTTATACATGTTATCGTTAAATTATAGTTGGGGCTAGTCGACATCTTGAAAATGACGCGGCCGCCTAATCAATCTGAACTTGTAGGAATTTAATAGGTTAATTTATTTATTTATTTATTTGATCACCAAAACGGGGGTCCCTTAGGTAGTCGGGCCGTAAGCCCGATACCCGAAGAAGATGAAAACTTTTAAAACTCCTTAATCTGCCTATGACATCAGAGAGACGGGATTAAAATTGCTTGGTTATAACGGCGGCGCCAACAAAGAGAGAAGTAAAACGTTTACTTTGTTAATTGTTTACACAGTTAAAATTTAAAGGAATCTAAACAATAAGTTTCTTTGATTGTTAAAAGTTTTTAAAGTTCATTTTCCCTTTAAATCTTGTTAGCCAATCAATGAAAAGCCATTCTAAACTCGATGATCCCAATTCACACAAATACAGGGTGTTTCAAAATTATGTACAATAAATTTAGTGACATATTCTTCAGGTCAAAAGAAGACGAAAATGTTTTATAGCACTTTGTCTGGAAACGATTTATTTGCGCGATACAGCCAACTAAACCCGTGGCTCCAAATTACAGGAATTGTTCATAGTGCCCGCCACCAGCTCGCACGCACGCTTCGGCTCGTTGCATGAGCGACCGTCTGATGTCATGGAAGAGTTCGTCGCCAGCATTACGAACGGTTTGGCATGCATTTTCAATTCGTTGTCGCAGATCCATAATGTTAGGAACTTCTGTGCTGTGGACGATCGTTTTCACATGACCCCACAGAAAAAAGTCCTAGGGATTAAGGTCGGGTGATCTTGCAGGCCAGGCTACCGGTCCACCTCGACCTATCCACCGATTCGTGTATGCAGCATTAAAGTGTGGTCGCACAACATGGCTGAAATGTGCTGGAGCGCCATCATGCATGAACCACATGTTAGATCTTATCAAAAGAGGAACATCTTCCAGTAATTCTGGCAATGCATTCTGCAGAAACAAAAGAAACGTTCGCCCAGTCAATCGTGGCGGCAACACATAAGGGATAATTAAGTTATTTCCGACAATTCCACACCAAATGTTCACGGAGAAACGCTCTTGATGCGCTCGAGCTCTGGTAACATGCGGGTTAACATCTGCCCAATGGTGCTGGTTGTGAGAATTTACGATTCCTGTCCGGGTGAAGGTTGCTTCGTCCGTGAAAAGTATCTGGCTGAGACAACTAGGGTCTGCAGCATGACGACGTTGTATCCATTGGCAAAATCGTTGTCGGTGTGGATAGTCCGTTGGGTTCAGTGCCTGAACCAGTTGCAGGTGGTATGGATGCAAAAGCTGACGGTGAAGAATGCGCCAAACAGATGAGTGCGGAATGTGTACCATGGAAGAAATAGGACGGGTGCTTGTCTGTGGTTCATCATGTATGATGTCAATTATCACATCCTCCTCATCCGGAGAATGTGTTACAGGCCGCCCTTGTCCTGTTTGACGGCCAAAGGAACCACGCTCCCTCAAATGTTTGTCGACAGATACAAATGTTCGGTTATTTGGCAAACGACTATTCGGAAAGCGTTCTTGGTAGAGTCTTCTTGCTTCCACAGCATTTCCGTCCGCAAGACCATACATTAGGTGCATGTCAGTATATTCTGCACTGGAATACGTGTACATGACTTTTTTTTACGTAAATCGTAATGCGTATGTCAAAGCACGCAAACGTTCTGAAATTGATATTCCTAGTGGATGTACAGTAGTGAAACTACAGTAATGGAAACAACCGTACACAACTAATGGAACAACCCTAAAGTAGGTTTAAATGGAACAAACCACTCAACCTAGTGTTGGGTCGAAACGCTGGAACTGCTAATGTGACAAGGACCCGATCCTAATCTCCAAGGGTTAAAGTCTTACTGGGGCGTGTGACAACAGAGTTCGGGACTGATATGAGAGGTGTGGCAAATAATTGTACAAATCACCCAGGTAGTTGACCAAGTTTAAATTTAATATAATTTATTTCATTAAGATTAATCAGCTCAATCTCGAAGATATAAAACAGAAAAAGAAATAAACTACATGGAGTCAAAACGTTAATTTTTGTATCATACTTAGTCTATGGTCTATTACTCCGGATGAACTACAGTAAGCGCGATACACTAAAGGGGCCCCTTAGCCATTGCGCGTTTACTGTTTAAGCGCCCCTTGGCGCGCGAGACCCATGCTGTCCCTTACAATTCCATAAATAATATGCATAATCAATGCGGTTACGCACAGAGCATACGTTTAACCGGTACTTCGCCCAGAAATAAGCAATTCTTAATCAGTGTATGTTTAAGCATTTACAGACCGGGTCTGCAACGTAACGTCGAGTCCATATAAACAGGGCTGTGGCGTGACGCCGGAGAACGTCGTGTGATTCCTTTATGGGTTTTTGTCTCTACGAAGAGCGACAAGGGGGGAGAATCACGGAAACCCCCACCTACGACTCCCGTGCAGTTAGCTACCGGTCTATAGTAGACGCTATCGGGCCCTTATCTTCCGAATTGCCTCCTACTCACATTAATGAGAAGCACGTATGAGGATTCGAAGCGCCCACACACACTATCATTGCTTTCGCTACCCCCAGACGATAGTACTTGGGTTAGAACGTATCCCGCATCACTATTAATAATTAACTTAATTAGTTGTAATAGCTGTCAATTCTACTGGTCATATAAGTTCAATTTTTACATTAAGAATATACACTTTACGATCAGTCTGTTGTCCACTAGGGTCGTGTTCATAACCGTCAAAGGAAGATATCGGTGATGCCTATCAATGTACTTGAATTACCTTCCGGCTCTTATTACTTGTTTTTTCTCACTTCGCCGCATAATTGAACGCTGCCATGTGATCGCTATGATCGGCATCTAAAGGAAGAAAACTTAAAAATCCATCATAAAAACGGTTTCACCACACAAACAAGATGCAATACTCATCCTTGGAGATCCCACGCTCGCCTTGCAAAAAACAATCTCTTGTTAAAGGTGCCATGAAACTCGCCAAAAGAAAATCACGACGTAAAAGTTCATACGTCCATTCTCAACAAACTTTTCCATGTCTATCTGAAAGCAACACCCGCTTCAAGCTTCCAATTTTCAACAAGCGACTCGTCATCAAACAAAAACAATCGTCGGATGGTTAACATTCTCATCTTCCTCGAAATCGCTCTCAACAATCATAAAACAAAACAATTAATCCTTCTGTTGCGTTTCGCTGGCAGCGCAAACGGAATGGATTTAAAGAAAAATAACAAAATATAATGAACAATTTCCTTTTATAATAAAAATTAATATTCTTCATTAAAACAAAATTGTATATTCACTAAAAAATAACTATCCATTATTTACCCGACATTGAGCTGATATATAATACTAATTAACATATATTAATTAATTCCCCAAAAAGAATACTAATCTAAAAAAAAATGCAAATAATATAATATTCTCCTTCCCTATATTACATATGCTCAAAGAAAAATACGCGAGCAACACGTGACTTGTCACACTAAAATATCGTCCGCTAACTACCGTGCTTCCCTACTGTTTGATATGGGGTTAGTCGCAAACAAATCGTTTCCTGACAAAGTGCTATAGAACATTTTCGTCTTCTTTTGACCTGAAGAGTATGTCACTAAATTTATTGTACATAATTTTGAAACACCCTGTATAGAATTAACACAAAGTACTCACAGTACGTTCACGTTGACGATCCAAAGAAGAACAGGTTTGTAAGGAGCAAGTAAACACTGCAAAACACGAAATTTCCCTGAACCAAATTTCAAGCTGCCAAGTGCTGGGCCTGGCTTGTACTTCGATGGAAGACCACGTGGGAATCCCACGTGCTGTGAGCTTCCATTTTTACGTTTTCTGGACGCTTACCGGACATTGTTAATCTCTCCGAGGAAGAAAGAAACAGACATCTCCATTTTGGAGTGGACAAACAGCCTCAGGAAACAATCCGTAAGGGGAAGGAAATAAAAAATCCCAAACATAAAAATCGTTAAACTAACCTTCATGAAGATTTCCAGTCCCCTCTTCTAAAATCGCCCTCCTCAAATGTGACCGGTCCGTGTAGAACCTCGCTTCAAAGGCGATTGTTTAAAGCCAGCCGAAGCACGGCTCAAAAGGATGTACTGCCAACTTCTGTCTGGTAGATTCGGTCTCCGAAGCAAAAGAAAATCTTTTCCAAGAGCAGCGTGACGATATTATTGTATTATTTGTGTGTCTTTCTGTCTGTATGTCTGTCTTGGGGGGGGGGGCGGGGGGCGGGGCCTAGGTGGGGGCCTGCCCAGTATGTCTGTCTATACTTAACTGAATATTTGCCAAACTACATACAGTATCTCCCTATCTATTTATATAGGGTGATTCAACACTCAACGTACAAATATTAAGGGGTAGAGATAGTATGGGTGATTCTAAGCAAAAAAGTTCATATGAACGTGGGTCCGAATTTGAACAGAAATAAAAATGCCACCACCAAGATCAGCAAATTAATAACTCGGGTTCTATAGCACCTAGGACAATGAAATTTGCGGCAATAACAGGGTCCATAAAACCATGTAGGCCATAGCATTAAAATTTGATCCACTTCCAACGAGTAGTTTCCGAGTTACGCATTCCGGGAACTACAGGTTGGCATTTGATCAAATTTGAACGGTATACAGAGTTATATGTAGTCTATTATTTCCTCAAATTTCATCATCGTAGATGTTGTAGAACCTGAGTTATTAACTTGTTGATCTTGGCGGCGGTATTTTTTTTTATGTTTCTGTTCATATCTCAGTTATCGTCAAATTCGCCCCTTGTTCATATGAATATTTTTCATACTTAAAATCATCCATACTACCTCTCCTAAAGTTCGTACGTTGAGTTTTGAATCACTCTGTATATCTATCTACTTACCTAACTACCTACATATCTATCTATCTATCTGTCTGTCTGTACTTCTGTGTATGTATCTACTTACTTCCTTAATTACCTACCTACCTACCTACCTACCTACTTTCCTACCTATCTAAATATATATGGAGATATATTTTGTTACCACCTTGCTTACCTACAAACTTACATACTTATATACCTACGTACCTACTGTCACGTTCAGGATAAGAGTGCGCAGTGGAAGACTAAGGAACTAACGTATAAATCACAGAGCATACATTTGGCTACACAATAACAAAACATTTATTCAGAAACGTTGTCATAAGTGTTACATGGCACTGAATAAATAAAAGAAAATCTAACATACAGAAATGTGGGCAAACGACGTAACTAAAACGTAAGGTACGGAATAGTCGAGGCTATTCCCCACAAGGGTCTCCAATGGGGACCTAACAACAAAAAAAAGGTAACAAATCATATCACCATAACACTGGTGACCAACATTATGGATCCCAAGATTCCCATTAACATGGGAATGAAGTTATCTCGGGCTTGATCCAAAAGTAGATGATTTACAGATTTGTGACAAGTCGCTCGGACCTCAATAACATAAACAATAAGAAATAGAAGATGATCTTCCAGGTGCCTTGGCTTAGGCGGAATCCTCGCAAGAAGTGGAGTAGAGGCTAGACGGCCTTCGCTGCTTTCCAGGGCAGAGCTTGAATGTCAGCCTTTCAATGGAGCAAATGACGCACCCTGCGTTCGAGAATAAAAAAAAACACAGGCGCATTAAAGTGAATTTAACAAATGCCAAGAAGCTTAGCATCTACGTAAATAGATATAACTCTTAGCTAATAGTTTCCTAATTTATTCATTAAACAGGAAATAGCAAAACTTAAATGCATGCGAGTGCATTTGAGGGAAGCTCCATATCTCCGAGGACTAAATGCAAAATAGAAATACCGCAGGCCCTTGAGCGGGAGCGGATATATTTATCAATACGAGGAAAGGCTTGCATGAGATATGCTAATTATCATTAAGGAACGGCACTCACCTGTGATACGGGAAGATGTGGCCTAAACCTTCCCGAACCCAGCCGGCAAACGTCCAAGGGAGAATTATCGCAGAAACCTCGTGTAAGAGGCCTTCCTCGTAGGGGAAGTCGGGCAGTCTTTCTTGCAAAGCTTGCAGACGAATCCCGGCGATAGCCACTAAGGTGCGAAGCGTGCTTCCGTCTCGAATGGGGGCTGGCAGAGCTACGAACGGCGGCCGACGTGGTGACGGGCTGGTAGCTGCTTCTCCGAACTCCCGTCGACTCGACTCGCTGCACGGGCGGCTCCCTTGTTGCGACGTTATCGTCTCTGCTACACACGGCGACGTCGTCGTCCCAGAATCACGACGAGTCTCTGCAAAAGTCTCATAAGCATGAATTGCACGTGCAAGGCGACAAAACGGCGGAGGTCTCGAACATCGACGGGGCCGACTCGCTATTGACCGCGACGTAACGGTACGCTCATGTAATGAGCCTTCCCTTTCGGAAAAACAAGGCCTGGATCTCCTCGTTTTAGCTGGAGGAGCCTTTTTTCCGTGTCCGAACCGTACCGTTCCTCAGTTCCTCTCCTGGAGTCCAAATCTCCCGCTCAAGACCTCTGCTCGCGCGCTTTCTTCTGCGCCGTTTCCGTTTTAGCCATTGCCGACGCTCCTGCCTAAAGCTTCCGCGCTTGCCGCCCTTCTTTCTCTCAAATACCTCACCAGATGGCGGCACTGTAGGACGACATTTGCTCTCGTCTGCTAGCTGCAGATCGAGAGAAACCGAGTCGCTAAAAGTCACCTTTAGAGGTGACACCTACCTACCTACCTACCTACCTACCTATCATCCTATGTCGTTTGTGGTGCGAATGCGAGAGCAGATCACTTTAAAAACAGTCAGGTGGTATATTCTAATATACATACCACAGCTTGTATGTATGTACAGTCAACCAAAGGAAATAATCCACACGAGTTTAATACTTAATATTACATTTCATGCTAATGTGTTGTTTTTAATAGCTTTTTTAATTATAATTATTTAAATTTAATAATCTTAATAATGTTAACTCTAAATGTAATATTAAATTATTAAAAATAAATTAATATTGAAACGGTAAAACTTAGAGTAAAATTCAAGTGTGGATTATTTCCCTTTGATGACTGTACTTAGCTTATAAATGTGTTTCCCACTACGGTGTATGGAAAAAATCCGTCTCCAGGCCGGCTTTTTGCTGAAAAACAAATTTGATATTAAAATAAAGGAGAAAATGAGACGGAAACTGAAAATTAAAATTTAAATCAAAAAACTAAAAGCCACCTGCATTTAATGAGACCGTCTTCGTTGCCGGTACCAAATCATTGTGTCCTTCAAATTCTGAAGTGCCAAACTCACTTATCTGATAAGATGCTGTACCATTGTGTCCCCTACGGAGCCTTTTCGGAGGGACAGCATTTGTGCGGACAACATGATCAACCATGCTATGAGAGAAGCGAACGCGCTCCAGCCGGGAGCCTCATAAAGGTGGTGCCAACAGGCGGCCGACGGCCGTTTCTCCTTAATGGCGGCAGGAATATAGGTATTTGAGAGTAAACGTGGATGGAAAGGTGAAAAAACGAAACAGTTGCACGGGCAGAGAACCTGCCAGCTTGGAAGGGAAAGCATGCTGCTGTCTTCTGTGCAAATCGCTCGGAAGCGAACGTGTAAGAGTAAGGAGCTCTTTTTATACTTTCTCCGCTCCAACAGCTGGCAGTTCTGTCGAAATCGCCTCTCGCCGCAGCACAGGCTCCGTTTTTCGTTTGCTGGCGGCGATAGTAACAAGGTGGCATGACGGCAGCACAGCTAAGCCTAACCTTTTATAGGCTTAAGAGTCCATTTCGCCAGAAAGGATCTGTCAAAGGCCAGAATCGGTTTCCAGGCGTTTCAAGCCATTTAGAGAGGTCGAGATTTTCGCTGAATTTAGGAGATAGTTTTTTTCCCGTTAGCGCCTACCTTTCTCTAGGGCCTATACTATCAGCTCACGGCCATACCAGGTTGAAAACAACCCTCCCCTTCCGCACAGGGATGTTTAGCAAGATGATGGAAATCTTGACTAGGGCAAAGATGGAAGATGGAGCGATGAAGATGTAAAAACATGTTAGGACAAAAAACAACGTGGTACGACCGCGAACTGAAGCCAACGAACTTCCCACAACGAAGAAACAAAAGAAAACAACACCAAACCAAACCACCACTCACACGACCATACACCCATACACACACCCACACATAAAAAAAACAACCTCCACACAATACCCCTCCACCTACTTCCAAAATCTGGGACCAAAAAAAAACGGATTTCTACTAAAACAGAACAGGGACACAAAAACACACGCCATTAGTCTCACAACCAAAACCCTATTATATAAAACCATCTAGATAGAACCAACCAACAAGGAGGGATAAAAAAAACAAACCTTAACCCACACACAAACACCCGAACCCGCAACACATCCAAATTCCTTCCAAACACCATACCCAGAAAAACACTAACACCAACACCTATAATTGAAACGAAACACAATATACCCTAACCCCCAACTTTCTCTGTACAATCAACCCGCAACACCAAAAACAAATACCCAAAACAATAAACCCATAAACACCAAAACAACCAAACCCACTAAAAAAACCCACCGACAACAAAAAAACAAAGACCACTAAAACAAAACCTTTATCCCTATCCCCAAACACACCGTAACACCTTCTTAACTTTACACACCCGTCTATTTCAATTTAAACTAAATATAAGTCAAACCCTCACAAACTCAAAGCGTAAGAAAACAAAAACCCTTACCCACACAAACACAAACAATGCCTACCCCCAAAACACACGGCCCCCGCCACCTGTATTTAAAACGAAAAACCCAAAAAACCCCAACCCCTAACATACCTTATAAAGCCAACCCCCAACACAAGAAACATACCCCCAAAATAAAGAAAACCCCTAAAAATCAAAACAACCGAAACCCCGTTCTAAATCACCCAAATAACAAATTCCATTAAGAAAGACCCCACAAAGCCAAAACCTTTATCCCCAACACCCTAACATACTCCCTGACACCACCTTGGCATTGCACACCATTCCATATCAATTTCAATATATATATATATAAAACCAACCCCACAAAGGAACCCACAACAAAGGGAAACCAAAAAACCAAAGAGGATAACCCCCACTTCTAAACCCTCAATTCATAACAAAACCAATCCCCAAAGACAAAACACTAACATAAGGAAACCATAAAGCTCCCACCAAAGAGTTAAAGCCAATAAACAAAAAGGACCGATCACAAATAAAACCATGCCCACCCCCCCAAAAGAATACCACATCCCATGGGCAAAGGCCCTAAGTGTCAAAACCCCTGTCACAAAAACAAAGATGTAGTTTTTTATAATATACACTGATTGGAAGAAAGTAATTGGACACTTTCGATTTTAGACGTTTTGTCGAATATCGAGAAAAATACTTGACGAATTATCCTGAAATTTCAGGGGTGTAAAAAGGATGTTACACCTCATATATATCAGCGAAGGTTTTCTCCCGAAGGCAAATAGAAGACCAGCAAAGAAGTGAACCAAAAAAATAATGTTTGGAATCAACCTGTAAAAAATAATGTTTGAAATGCATTGTAGCTGTAGCATATGCTTAACAGGCTTCTTTTACTTTTCTGTGTTCATTTATATGAGAATAGCACGTATATTCATGGAGATATAAAGGTTTCCTTAAAAAGGTCGAAATGTTTTCGTAAGTTTTTTGTTCATAACACGCAGGATTTTCAACCCAATGCAATGCCATTTACAGAAAACTTGATAAACTACAGAACAGACAACACCCTGCAATCAGAATAGAAAAATATTAAATATTTGATGATATATGAGCATGTTTAACTGCGCATGCGGTATGGAATCAGCCTCCATCATTATCAATGACGTCTCCTGTGGTGAAGTGAAGTTCGTAGCGCTCTACAATTCACCTAAGCATTATCTTGACATTTGCGAGCTTGATGAACTCTTCAGTGGTGACACCCCAGTCGTCCTGGCTGGTGACCTAAATGCCAAGCATCCAAGCCGGAACTCCAGAACGCAGAATTACAACGGCATGATTCTGTATAGGTACATACAAGGTAGAGATGATATCATCGCTGCTGGACCTGTGGAGGACACCTACTACTGCGACCACTCCCCTAGTAGTGATGTTTTGGACATCTCGCTCTTGAAGGGTTTCTTCAAGCCGTACAATGTCTTCACGATTGATGACCCTTCTTCTGACCACAAGCCTGTGGCGTTGAACTTTGACAATGTTGACATAAATTTCCGAGAGGAACTCGTATATCATCAAGACTGGAAGCTCTACAAAGATATTCTTAAGGACTATGGCTACCATCCCGACGTTGCTTACTGTACAGAGGACATCGAACAACTTGTTGATGACATCACCAGATGTATTAACAGTGCCATAGAAGCTAGTAAGTATCCATCAGAGAATAGACCTTCTCATCGAATCCAACTTACTCCTGGAATCCAACGCCTAATTTCTGAAAGAAACAAGACCCGTAGACTATGGCAACGCTATCGTGAACCTTGGCTCAAAACTAAGTACAACAGGTTAGTGCGAAGAGTTCAAGAAGAGATAAAAGAGCTTCGCGACGCTAGATGGAATGAAAAACTCAAAAGCTTGTCGGCTCGCGACAATTCCATTTGGAGTATGGTTAGAGCTTTACAGAAGAAGAAGAAGAATGTTATGCTTCCTCCACTCCGTACACCACAAGATAACTATGTGCAAACTGATCAGGACAAGGCCCAGGTCATTGCAGATTCACTGGAAATGCAGTTTGTTACTCCCACCAACGATAAGCCTGAGAGCCAAATCATGTCTCAGCGTGTGGAAGAAGGTATTTTCAACTTTGATGAAGTCCCGCAGCATTTTACGAAGTACACCATCGAGGCTGGAGAGATCGCCAACATCATAAGTAAACTGAAAAAGAAGAAGGCTCCAGGAAAAGACAAGGTGAGTAATAACGCCCTTATGAATCTCCCAAAGAACTTTATTGACTTTCTCACCAATATCATTAGCGACTGCTGGAAATTTTCTTACTTCCCTGTGGCTTGGAAGAAATCTATTGTGCTGAGTATCCCAAAGCAGGGGCAAAATCCTGCAATTCCCGCGAGCTACCGACCTATTAGCTTGCTACCCTCGATGTCCAAGGTGTTGGAGAGAACGATCCTCGTCAGATTCCAAGATCACTGTCTAGCAAATGACCTTTTACGGGAAGAGCAGTTTGGCTTTCGTGCTGTCCACTCTTGTCCGATGCAGATATGGAGGCTCGTTGAAGACCTGAGCACCCCCCTGAACCTATCCAGGTACTGTGGGGTGGTATTTCTCGATGTCAGTAAGGCTTTTGACCAAGTGTGGCATGAGGGCCTTGTCTACAAAATGATCAGAGACGGGTTTCCTGCCGATTTGATTTTGATGGTGAAATCCTTTCTTGACGGCAGATCCTATCAAGCCAAAGTTGGAGAAAATCTTTCCACACCCCGTGTTGTAAAGGCCGGTGTCCCTCAGGGTTCTGTCCTCGGGCCTATGCTATTTAATTACTTTGTACATGATTTCCCAAAACCCGATAATTGTAATCTGTATTTTTATGCGGATGACACTGCCATTATGACATGGGCACACCAGCCGGTTCACGTTATCACTCGGCTGCAGTGCGCCTTGAAGCAGTTCGAAGACTGGTTTAACTGCTGGAAGTTGAACCTTAACGTCAGAAAGTGCAAGGCTTTGTACCTCAATAGGAAGCTCAAGCATCCCCCAGATTCTCTTGTTCTGTTCAATAAGAAACTGGACTGGGTGGACAACTACAAGTACCTGGGAGTAATCATTGACTCAAGACTCTCATGGAACCAGCATATGTCCTATGCTCTGAACAAAGCGAAGAGGGCTAAGTACAGTATCATAGCTCTTATGGGTCGCAACAGCGCTCTCAGCATTGACAACAAGCTACTTCTGTACAAATCGATTATCCGGACCATACTCCTCTATGGCATGCCTGCGTGGGCGACTATCTGTAAAACCAGATGGAACGAACTACAGTCATTCCAGAATGTTACCCTGAGGACCATTGCCCAGCTGGACAGAAGGACGGTGAAAAACCAATCCATCCACCTCGATTTAAACATGGCCCATATCGGTAAGTTTATACAGGATCTCATTTTGATTATGATACAGAAGATGAAGACTCACGACAATAAGCTTGTGAAAGGGATACTGGAGAACTCATTGAATATGAACTGGCATACGAAGTATCGTAAACCGAGGCACGTTCTTGACATCAATTTTGAAGATATTAGCAACGTCTCTTTCCCAGACTACTGGAAGATGTGATAATCTTATTTTTTTTTCCTTGTATTTTTATTTCGTTTGTTTTTTTTTGTTTCAGACAATCGTCAATCTTATTTTCTTTTTTGTATAATATGGAAGACCGCTTGGGTTGGTTAGGCTTCTTGACTACCTCAGTGTATTTCATTTGGTGTTTATTCTGGTTGGATGAGCTTTGTGAAAGCGCTGCTTTCGTCCCATCCTAACAAATGTACACTTCACTGTTCGATTGTCGATTGTCTGTAACATTCAGTCTTGTTGAAAAATGGACGCGTAGCGTCCGAAACACAATATATGATCAAAAATATCCGGACACCCCTCACAGATCATCGATTGGCCCAATGTCACATGATAATGACTTGCACATCATTTAAATAGCTTCCCACACCTTCAGACACAACTCTGCTTGGACATTGGCAAGAATGGGTCGTTCGGCAGAGCTCTGTGAGTTCCAACGTGGAACCATCGTTGGATGTCACCTATGCGGCAAGTCCGTGTGTGACATTTCCAGCCTTCTTCAGATACCCAAGTCAACAGTAGGCGATGTCATTATGAAATGGAAGACCCGGGGATCAACAACAGTTCAAAACGAACCGGTAGACCCAAGAAACTAACGGACAGAGACCGTCGAGTGCTTCGTCGTGTCACCCACAGCAACCGGAAGTTCTCGGCGGAAAAAATTGCCACAGAGTCTCGAAACGCCTCTGCAAATGATGCCAGTACCATGACAATTCGTCGGGAACTGCACACGATAGGATTCCATGGCCGTGCTGCTGCCCACAAGCCCCACATCAGCAGGGTCAACGCCAAGCGACGTCTGGAGTGGTGCGAAGCCCACAGAAACTGGACAATGGACCAATGGAAACGTGTAATGTGGACAGACGAATCTCGCTACACACTCTGGCAATCCGATGGACGAGTTTGGGTTTGGCGCATATCTGGAGAACGCTTCTTACCTGAGTGCACAGAGCCCACAGTCAAGTTCGGAGGAGGAGGAGTCATGGTGTGGGGCTCATTTTCATGGTACGGACTGGCCAGCTCGTTCCTGTGCAAGGAATCATGAACTCCGACCGTTATCTGAATGTTTTGGACAACTGTCACTTCCAACGTTGTGGCAATTTTTCGGAAACTGGCCATTTCTCTACCAACACGACAATGCTTTTTGCCACAAAGCGAGGCGTGTACAGCAGTGGTTTGCGGACTCAGGGGTCGAAGAAATGGGTTGGCCGGCACAAAGTCCCGACCTCAATCCTATAGAGAGTCTGTGGGATGAATTGGAAAGACGATTGCGGGCCAGATCACATCGGCCAACTTCTGTACCTGAACTGATTCTCGCTCTTCGGGAGGAATGGAGGAACATTCCGGAAAGTACCTACCAACATTTGGTGGAAAGTCTTTCCCGAAGGGTGGAAGCTGTGATTCGGGCAAAGGGATGTGCAACGCCTTATTGATTTCCAGAGCGCAAACGTGCATGTGTCCGGATATTTGTGATCATATAGTGTACGTATCCAGGCGTAATAAATATTTTGTTGTGGAAAAGCGGTTTTGGCTCTTTGTGTTACCATTGATGTTATTTATCCACAGTTAAGGTAATTTGGTTTTTATTTTGTTATATATTTCGGGAACAGTGTAGCTTGCCATCCTGAAATTGTTCTGTCTTCTGTGTGCTGAAACATGCCTTTTATTTGTTTTTCCGCATGAAAGTGAATGTGAGTATAGTAATTTATGTTAACTTTTTGATTTGCATGCTTTACATGGTGGAAATATCAACATTCAGTTTTCCTTGTGCAGTGTGACTGTTTGTAAGCTACAAACAGTTCACCACGTGATCGTGGGTGATTGGTTGGTCCGATTTGGATGATTTTTTTTGTTTTGTTTGTTTTTTTATGCTGAACAAGTTTGCAATTGGGTTTTTTCTTTATATCTTGCGGTTTTTGAGATAAATTTTGAATGTGTCCTAATTTGCAAATTTAGGATGATGAAAAGTGCACCATGGGATAGGCCACCCACAACTTCCTATTCATTGGATTCATCAAAATTGACATATCTGCTTCGGTTCAAAAAATAAAAGGGGGGTTCAGACTTTTGTATTCACACTGTATAATAATTATTATAAGCTAAGACCACCAAACTCCATCCAAACCCAAAAGAAATGACAAAAAATATCCCATCTTCACCTAACAAAAACACTGTTTATAGCCCTATGTCCAAACAATCCCAAAAAACAAATACAAAAATTCCACCCAAACAAAAAACACAAATCCTCAAGGAGCCTGCTGAGTCTCACGAGACATTTTTAACGAATTCAAAAATATAGTAAAATCACTTCTCTTCTGAACAGATAACCGATTCAAATTCCACTTTTCAAAGTCATGTCTAACAACCTCTCCCCACTCTATCTGCTCCCCTGAAGCAAAATATATCCTCCATGAGTCAAAGGACATCACATACGACGCCTTTGAATGAGGCAATTTAAGGAACTGGGGGGGGGGGGCTGGGACGAGGGAGGGACGGGCTGGGACGAAGGAGACGGACCGGAAATAGACGAGGAACCCCTGTCCCCACGATCCAACGACGGGCGTTCCGACACAGACTTAAGAGCCTGAGCCGTAATAGCCTCATTCAATATGACTGCACTCACCGGCACCGACGAACCACCTCATTCGAAGAGAGGTCAGAAACATTCTTCCCAGTCTCCACCTCTTCCTCATCTAAAGAAACAGAATCATCTTTACCAACCACCGAGTGAGATGTCAATGGCGGAAACACAATTTAGTCCACCTCCACAGAGGGCTCCGTCACCGCCCCTACTAAAATGGTAGCGGGGTCTGGCGTATCCGCCACCCGACGCTTTGAAGACTCACTATCTTCCAATGATGATTCATTGCCTTTATTCCAAGGCCTCTTTAGCTTTACCTCCCCCTCCTTTCCCACCTCCATCCCTTCCTCACCAGAAGACTCCGCCTCCTCGCGCTCAGATTCTTTCACTCCAGACTTAACCACTTCCCCACAATGATCACGATCACCGCCCTCCTCTGTAACATTTGCAGATAAATCACCATCCACCACATTAATACTCTCTGCCGACTCCAACGACCATCGCCGCGTCGGCACGACCATCATAGCGCAGTTTACGGACGCATGCCCGAAACGCTGACTATGATCGCACCGAACGCAGGCAGAGACCAAATGCTCACTTGAGCCGCAGCGGAAACATTTCCACACCATCCCGGGGTAATATAGGAAACCCCTATATCCCCAAACTACTATAAATTCCGGGATGGTCTTTGTCACCTGTACTTAACCCGATACACCGCGGTATTTAACCTAGGGGCCTCCTCAAAGGGAACATTGTTACATCCTAACACATTCCCAAATTTTTCGAACTCCCTCTGCATAAACTTAAAGGCGTGGAAGGGGCCAAACCCCTCACAAAAACCGTCATGAGACGAGCCTCCACCGGTTTGCACTTAACCTTTACTTTACAACACATAAAAACCTCTTCTCCAGAGGGCCACTGCGTCCTCACCATGACCATGCTGAATTTACCGCCCATTGCTGGGACCATTGCCTCTACAGCATTTCCATCCTTCAGCTCTTCATACAAGGTGAAAATCAGACTTACTGGATTAACAATGCTCTCTGGAGAGAGCAAAACAAATCGACGAAAATCAGGCTCCGACATCGCCGCCATCTTGCCGACGAGACAAAGCCAGTTACCACTGGCAACCCAGGACGTAAGCTACGCTTGAGCCTAACCTCCGAATAAAATTAGAAACAAAGATTATCGCACTCACCCCAAGGCGCGCCAACTTGGTCGCACCCAATCCCTTTCTCGAGAGTTAGGCCTAAGCCTAAATTAACTCGCACAGAAAAATCCAAAAATAAAGAAAATAAAACAGCTCACCGAGCAAAACCATGCCTTCCCTCCCAAGCTGGCAGGTTCTCTAAAACCTTAGAGCAAAATGAAACGGTTCTCTAAAACCTTACAGAGGCCCCTATCTAAAAATTATATACACATACCTTTTAAAACTACCACAAACAATCAAAAAAATCTTTTCCAATAGCAGCGTGACGATGTTATTGTATTACTTGTGTGTGTGTCTGTCTGTCTGTCTGTCTCCCCCCCCCCCCCCTTGCCTAATTCGTTGCCTGCCCAGTATGTCTATCTATACTTAACTGAATATTTGCCAAACTACATACAGTATCTCTCTATCTATTTATATAGGGCGATTCAACACTCAACGTACAAACATTAAGGGGTAGAGATAGTATGGGCGATTCTAAGCAAAAAAGTTCATATGAACGTGGGTCCGAATTTGAAGAGAAATAAAAATGCCATTACTAAGATCCGCAAATTAATAACTCGGGTTCTATAACACCTAGAATAATGAAATTTGGGGCAATAACAGGTTCTATAAAATCATCTAGGCCGTAGCATTAAAAATTTGATCCACTTCCAACGAGTAGTTTCCGACTTACGCATTCCGGAAACTACAGGTTGGCATTTGATCGAATTTGAACGGTACCCTATTATTTCCTCAAATTTCGTCATCCTAGATGTTGTAGAACCTGAGTTATTAACTTGTTGATCTTGGTGGCGGTATTTTTTTTTGTTTCTGTTCATATCACAGTTATCGTTCAAATTCGCCCCATGTTCATATGAATATTTTTTAAAATTAGAATAACCCATACAACCTCCCCTAAAGTTCGTACGTTGAGTTTTGAATCACTCTGTATATCTATCTACTTATCTACTTACCTACCTACCTACCTATCTATCTATCTATCTATCTATCTGTCTGTCTGTCTGTCTGTCTCTAAGTCTTTGTATATATCTACCTACTTCCTTAATTACCTACCTACCCACCATCTTATGTCGTTTGCGGTGCGAATGCGAGAGCAGATCTCTTTAAGGTGGTATATTCTAATATACATATGTACTTAGTTTATAAATGTGTTTCCCACTATGCTGTATGGAAAAAATCTGTCTCCAGGCCGGCTTTTTGCTGAAAAACAAATTTGATATTAAAATATAGGAGAAAATGAGACGGAAACTCAAAATTAAAATATAAATCAAAAAACAAAAAGCCATCTGCATTTAATGAGACCGTCTTCGTTGACGCTACCAAATCATTGTGTCCTTCAAATTTTGAAGTGCCAAACTCACTTATCTGATAAGATGCTCTACCATTTTGTCCCCTATGGAGCCTTTTTTGGAGGGACAGCATGTGTGCGGACAACATGATTTTTTTTTTTTTTTATAACCATGTATACCATGAAACTGCACATTCACACCCGGGATTTATTGTGGGTTAAAGGATTGCTTACTAACATTTCACTTTCAAAACCATTTAAAATGCATATATTCAGGTTTTTTAAAATTTTTTTTAGTTCTTTTTTTTTACGGAAGAGATGCCGGAAAAACAAGAAGAAAGTTTTTCTGGTGAGGTAAAATACGAGTCAAAACATTTCGAAGGCTATTACGTTTTTAAACTTTTTTGTTGGCAAACGGTCAAACTCAACTCGAAGATCGAAGCTAATTGAAGAGTACAGGCGATTTCAAATGTCCTCGGGAGTCCACATAATGCCTCTGAATCTTTCGGAGCGAGCTTGTCTCAGTAGCCTTTTTTACTTCAGAAGCCACAAAATCGAATGCGAATGTATTTCTCGCGGGGATGGGGTTGGCAAAACGTACGGTGTAAAAATTATTTTTCCCAGAAACGTTGAAGACTTTTTCTATCCCGTTCCAAATGGTTGTTGCTAGAGGGCACGCATAAAAGAGATGCTCCAAGTTTCATCATTGCTACAAAATTCACAAAGGGCGCTTTCACGCAGCCCGGGTCTGTATAGGACGGCGTTTGGTAGAATGGCGCCATGTGCTAGACGCCAAGACACGTCCCATGCCACTGCTGTAGGACTGGCCTGACCTAAAACACCCCAGTTTATTGGGACCGGATAACAAGAGGCAACACGGAAAACCTGTGTTCCAGCTAAAGCTGAATATATGTCTGACACCGAGTCTGTTGTTGATGGGTCGGGGGAGATGAACTCCCGTCCCGCCAGGATTACTCTAAAGGACAGTTCAAAGAAAAGAAGGGGATTGACGGAGTGTGTATAGCCGTTATCTACCCAAGCAGGATACCAAGATCTTAACGCATATCCAATCCATAAAGGAAGTGTGGAGCTTGTAGCCGAAGAGTAGAAATACTTTATGTGCGCTGCCTGACTTAGGTGTTGTATCACTAGAACATTCAAATCACCATCCTCTGCTGGTGCTTGCATGATGCACCGGGCAATTGGCTCGTATTTGTGATCTACTCACCATAAAAATTGAAACAATAAGCGTGTCAGGCGAGGTATGAAGGACGGTGAAGGGAGAAAGACAGAGGCCAGGAAAGTAATTTTTGGCACGAAAAAAACGACGGATAATGTTCGCTTTAATTTTCAGCGAGAAACGTGTACCAGAAAGACAAGTTATTTTGGCTGTCATTTCTGAGAGAAGTCTTGACCAACCTAAGTCCTGCATTGAAAAAGTGAAGGAAACCGGAAAAGCGAGTATCTTTGAATCACAGTTTGACCACTTTATCGGAAATAACATTAAGTCTTTTGTGTTCCAATTCCCTGTGTAGAGACCTGTTGATTTTTTGTAGTTTAGTTGGCTACCGGTGTCTTCTGCAATATTCTTAAAAATGGACGCGGCCGCCGAAATTAAGCCAGCATCAGAAAGAATTAGGGACAAGTCGTCTGCGTAAGCTAAGATGGAAATTTTTGAAGGGCAATTTGGTAGCTGATAACCACTTATTTCTTTGGAGGAGGCCACTTTATGTATCAAGGCTTCAATATATAAAAAATATAGGATTGGTGAAAGTGGACAACCCCGGCATACCCCACGACGCAAGTAAACCTTGTTGGACAGGTTGCCTTGGATTAAAATTCTAGAATAGGCGTCGCGATACAGAGATTTAAGGTTTGTGATAAAATCTACAGGGATACCTAGAGTCGATAGCACCTGCCACAGTAATGGACGGTGTAACGCATGGAAAGCCTTCCTCTGATTCAAAGTCATTACTGCTAGCGTACGGTTGTGAAAACTCGCCTCCTGCATTATCATGGACAATAAATATGGGTTGTTTTGCACTACCCTCCCTGGAACCCCACATGTTTGCTCTCTTCCTATCCGCTGCGGGAGGAAAACACGCAGGCGACAGCATAGTACTAGACATAATAGTTTATAGTCACAATTTATGTGTGTAATGGGCCGCAAATCATTACAAGAAGCAACTGGATGACATTTAGGCAACAGTACCATAACACCTTCTGTGAAACTTGGTGGAAAATGGAAGGATCTTAGGCCTTCATTTAGTATTTCTACCAGATGGGGGCTAATTTGCGGCCAGAATGACTTCAACCACTCGTAAGGCAAACCGTCGGAGCCCGGATGTGTTCCGTTTGATGTCGACTTTAGCGCCGAAGACAATTCTACTAGGGAGATTGGTTCAGTTAGTGATGTAAACTTCTGAGGATCATTTGATTTAAATTCAGTTAACCAAAGAGCTGCTAAAATGTCTTCTGATGGAGCTGAGAGATGAGGAGATAATAAATCAGAAAAATATTTCCATACAGTTGATGGTAGTTCTTCTGCTTTACCCAGTAGACAGTTGCTTATGAAAGTGGTGAAGTCCAAAGAAAATATTGACCGATCTGACGCAAACACCAAATGACTTGGAAGCTGAGTCTCATTAATCAGATCAACCAAATGGTCCTTCCTTATTGATCTATCAGCATTACGAAGGTGGAGTGCCACCAATTCATTTTGCACTTGAATGATGAAAGGAAAAAACTTCTCAGAAGAACGGGAGGCATATAAAACACGCAGAATATTTTCCAGTCTGGTAAACTTTTTACGCTTTCGGTCCGCTATACGAAAAGCTCAACTTCGGAACCAGCGGCGTATTTTATATTTGCACCACATCCCCCAATTCCAGTTTCAAACTGGGCGTTAAATTAAAGTATCCCACACCTGGAGAAAGTCTCAACTTAACTTCAGGGAGTTGTAGCAGT
This sequence comes from Rhysida immarginata, assembly GCA_023313115.1. Lineage (NCBI taxonomy): Eukaryota > Metazoa > Arthropoda > Chilopoda > Scolopendromorpha > Scolopendridae > Rhysida > Rhysida immarginata. Next base: position 91,383 of record JAHWFO010037464.1, read on the forward strand.
GAAATATTGGCCTTCCACAGGCCACGATCCCTACTTAGTTGCGGAGGTAGAGGCAAATTCAACATAAGGGCCTGATGATCACTGAAGCCCGTAGGAATGTATTCTAACGAAGATGTCGAGTTATGAGGCAGACAAGGATAAAAAATAGTCAATTCTACTATGCTTGCTACCAGAGAACCATGTATGACCTGGACGGTGAGGGTTTGTGATACGCCAGGCATCCACAAGATCGAGATTAGAGATTAGGAAATTTAGTTCCCGTCGGCAGCTAGCAAAGAAGCCCGTCCTTTTTTTTCTATGTCGATGTTAAAATCTCCCGCCATGATTATGCTAGCATTAGTGAGTAGGGCATAGCGGAGACTTCGCACAAATTTTATTTTGTCAGAGTAAGCTGTGGGGGCATAGACGCTAACAAAACGGAAATGGAAGTCTTTCCAGTTAACTTCCACCAACGCTATACGTCCGTTACTGTCATTGAATTGGTTTGAGAGAGACATGTCCGAGTTTAGAATTAGGATGCCAGCTCCGCAACTCCTATTGGTGAAAGGGCTGACTATGAAACGACTGTTAGGGAAAAAGTTTGAAAAGGTTTGTAAAACTTGAAGGTCCGGTACATGTAGTTCTTGAAGAAATACAATATCAAGAGGAAGATGCTGCAGAATGAAAGAGGCCACTATTTTCTGTCTACGGACGGAGAAGAGTGACCTAACATTTAGGGACATGAAGGACATCACTTGCTTGGGATGGTAGAAGGGTTTTTAAATACGGTCGATCTGCTTGCATTTTCAGGTTGTTTTTTTTTTGAAATTTCTGAAATCACTGTCGGTTAGTTGGGACTAATCCCACTTATTTACGTATTTAAGTGGGATGTCCGATCATGGAAAAATATAGCCAGATGCCATTGTCACAGTGCTCTCATGAAAGCTCACGACTGTTGTATAATTGGCTGAAGGTGAAAGAGAGCGTGATCTAGACCGGCGCTTTGACGGTGATCTGCTACGATCTGCTCTGTTCTGTCCTCCAGGAGTCACCAACGAACTACACGACTTCTTGAATGTAGAAGGAAGACAAATATCCAAAAGCAGAAAAGGTAATTCATGGACTGATGCGGGAGGTTTCGAGGAAGTTGACATAAGGCCTTCTTTTAAGGTCTCGTCTGTTGGACTACTTTCCCGTGCAGATATACTTAGCTCTGAAGTAGCAGTCCCAGGTTTTTGTGTGGAAGCGGGTGGCGGTGAAGGAGGAAGGGGAGTCGAAACTGCCGATTTGTTGCGACGTCGCTTACGGCGACGGCGTTTAGCAAGCGGGGTTCACCAGGATTATAGGGTGCTGCTTGCAAAGTTTGCTCATCTACAGACACTTCACTTTCGAATTCTCCTTCTGAAGAAGGAACACGGGCTTCTTCGCTAGGCGACGCTAAAATATGCAAGGAGTCCGATACAGTTGTTTGTTCAGTAGGCTCATCTTGCACTAGAGGAATTTCTGATGTTGTCACTGTTTTTAAATTATCAATTTCTACATTTTCAGTTATCTCAAAGTTAGTAGTCGTAGCTGGGGCTGGAATTCCCCCTGTCTTAGGCTCTGTGTTTCCTATATCATCTGATGTAATTTCCATCATGGTAGACTCGGAAGTTTGGGCATCAGGTACGTCTGAGGTTACAATGGAAGAAAAAAGGCGTTTGTTGCCTGTCGCAGTAGCTTTCGGACAATCAGCTAAATCATGGCCGAAAACTTTGCAGCGTGTACAATGCGGAGTCGAGCAGTCTGCTATCAGATGATCCGTCCCACTGCATCTGAAACAGCGTCTTATCATATTGGGGTAGAAGATATTGCCTCGATACCCCCACACTGCTATAAAATCAGGTATTGGGTTACAATACTTGAATTCTGAATCGGTAAATGTTCGTTTTTACCTGTGGAGCTCCCACCAGAGTATCCACACTAGCGGTTAAGCGGCAACCTATCTTAGATATCTCGTGTGCCACAGAGCGTAGTGGCGTCCCCAAACATAGGTCTTTAACGGTAAAATTTATTATTCTACCGCGAGCTGGTTGTACACGCACATAGATTTTGCCGCAATTAAAACCTTCCTTATTTATCAAACTCATTGCATCATCCACATGTTTCAGATTAGAGAGAGGGCGATATTTTCGCTGATCTTGGGAGTTTTATTTCCGTTAGCGCCTACCTTTCTCTAGGGCTTTTCGCCCCCATACTATTAGCTCACGGCTATAGCACTTTGAAAACACCCTTCCCCTTCCGCACAGGGAAGTTAGACATGTCTCGGAAATACGCTGGATTGCGCACCCCGAAAGAGTTGGACGCATGTGGATTCATGGGCCCGATGGCTAACTAAGCACAAGATCTTTCTAGTCCGAAACAACTGACTGAATCAGCCGAACATGTCTAACTACTGTTATGAGGAGGAGGGGGTTTTTTTTGGACAAAAAAGGACCATGGTCAGTGAACAATTACAGACAGACAGTAAATAGGGGACATCACATACACTAAACAAATACCAGAGAAATATCTCGAGGTTTATAAATTATACCAAGTGTATTCCACATGCATACTGTCGGGGAAACACAAAGATATACTGCTGCCCAAGACTATAGGTTCTCAATTTTGGGAGCTAAAAAAAACAAACTTCAAACACACAAGATAAAATATCAGGTATAACACCAGGACAGTGGAACTACCACATCTTGGGAAGTTTAAAATAAACAAAGGACGTACAAACGGAAATAGAGCACGTTCAATCTTGAAACATGGATATTAGTGGTTTCAGAGAGTGATTTACACACGGAAACAAACATATTCCTCAATACTTGCAAAGGTTTATATTTCTACATGTAAAGGTAAAAGGAATTCAGGTATTTTACGGGGGATCTTGTTTAAAACAAAAGAAAAAGTTATTCCACTTCTGTCCACGTGTCGAAATTATTATTTCATTGTCATATTGACTGCAGAAGGTCGTCCATGTCAACCTTGTAGATTCCATAAGTACATGGAAGCGTATTGAGCTCACCAAGCGCTTCCACATTACATCCGGCTGACTCGGTATATATTTTTGTCTATCCGATCGTGTTTGGCAAATCACGTGCTTGCCTAGATTTACCACAAAGCAGAAAGAGTGTGTCAATTTCGGGGCAACTGGTAGCGGATCGACGAAACGTATGATGTCATAGGAGAGGGGAGCCCCACACTTGAAGGCTTCTTTGACATCTTTCCATACGGTTTCTGATAAGGGGTAATCGTATATTAAGTGCTCAAGATCTTCTTCGGCCCCACAATAGATACACTCCGGGGAGGACCGGATGTTCCATGAGAAGAGAACACTGTTTGTATAGAAGTGATCATGGGCAATCTTCTATGTTAACTCACTACCAGCCGCACTCATGCAACACTTCATAATTAGGTCCCATGCGCGCACAAGACAGGGGGTACTAGTTGACCGAACTATTGCGTCGTCAGATTCTTTGTGTTTCCGGTAGACATCTTTTAATCGTGGGCGGCTGTCCAGTGATGAACCCCATTGTACAATCGCCAGCTAGAGTAATTTTGCGAAAGGTTCATAACAAATTGGGATACGGAAGCTGTGGGAATAGGAGTTGCTTCCCCACTCTCGAATCTTCGAACTTAGTTGGTGGCCTACGTAGTAGATGGTATATCCAAACCACGTAGGGACCGATCCTTTGACTTTGGTCGTTAAGAAATAATGAATGAAGGCTGCCTCAGTAGCACAACCAATGGAAGGGATATTGAGGCCACCTTCTTCGATAGGGGTTTTTACGACTTTTCTGGAAACTGGTTCCTTACGGTGCCCAATACCCCATAAAAAGTCGTACACACACGACATCAGTTTATTCTTAGCATATTTCGTTATCGGACATACAGTTGCTATGTAATTTACTTTAGGTATGATGTATATCGATATAATTCTTGATTTGGTGTGAAGTGAGATAGAACGGAGCGATAGTTTCCGCACAAAATGCTGATTTTCTCTATTGTGTTTGTCCATGTTAGGTCGTCTCCGTCTAATACGAACGACAAGGTAAAACCTGTTATTTTTACTGATATATTGGCCCAATCGATTGGAAATTCAGCTAATTGATTTTGAGTCCATTCACCATAACAGATTCCTTTAGACTTTGTCATGTTGATGGCACACGTGGTGTTCTCGAAATCCGTAAAGATACGAGTGCATTCCCTCAGGGATTCAGGGGTTCTTACAATCAGCGTGAGGTCGTCTGCGTATGTAACAACCTTTACTGGGATGTTATTATTCGGAATGCGGAAACCCACGATCTCATCACATTTGCTTACCCGCCTAATTATTGTTTCTATATATAAGACATATAATGCAGGGGATAGCGGACAACCTTGTTTCACCCCTCTCTGAAGCTCGATTTTCTCCCGTTCGCTACAAGGCGCGTGTTTGCATCCCTGTATAGCGATTTTATCGCATACGGAAGATAAAGTGGAATATTGAGGTGGGCCAATACTTGCCAGAGGAAGGGCCAATGAACTAGATCGAAGGCCTTACGTTGATCAAGATTAAGAATGGCTATCTGGATGTTATTCCTCAGAGCGTCATCAACAATAAAGCGAAGCAGTGCAGGGTTGTCTTGCACTGATCTTGGAGAGATGCCACAGGATTGTTCAACACCAATGAGATCCGGCAAGTAGGTTTGTAATCTCCACCTCAATACGGAAGAAAAGAGCTTATAGTCCGTATTTAAAAATGTTATAGGTCTGAAATCATTGACTGACACAGGTTTGGTAAGCTTCGGGATGAGTAGGGTTATGGGCGCTTCTACACGTTACCTTCTACAGGGCCCTCCTTAAGAGGCGGCTTCGTGCATTCTTCAGTAGAGTGCCCAAATCTTACACGTTTCACATTGTGGTGCCTTACAGGTGGCGATTGGGTGGTCCGCAGCACCACATCGAAAATATTTCTTCACCATATTTTCATGGTATAGGTACCCCCGGTAGCCCCATACAACGATGTAGTCAAGTATGGGGTTCGTTACTTGTACCTTACAGCGGAACACACCTGTTTTCACTTTACCATTGAACGTGTCTGCAGATACATGCAGCACACGTCCAATTCTAGACATTTGTTCTTGAATTTGAAACTCGGGCGTGAATTCAGTCCTCTGATTGTAAAAAGGATCACTCTACCCTTGGCAGGTTCAACTCTAACAGTGGCTTCACCGCATGGGAACGATTGCAGCCTCAGAAGAGGCATAACATCATCAGGATTCCTCAATACTGCTATAAATTGTTTCTTGGATTTCATTTCTAATGCTTCTAGAGCATCATCATTTCTTAGAACATCATACATCTCGTTGATCAAAAGTACAAGGTAGATCTCTAGATCCGACGTACATAATACAATCAGGTCCATTAAACGCCATGATTGTTTATTTGAAAGAAGTATTGACGGGAAAAAAAAGGAAGGGCAAGTAGCAGACGCCCCACACGGACTCCGAGGCACACTATAGTACTTAAATATCTCACTAGAAAAAGAATTTACAGTACACAGAGCAGATTTCAAAGAAAAGTTAAATTGTCAACACTTGGCCGTACAGAACAATGCTAGCGATGAAGGAAACCAACAATGATCAGCTTCATCAGCAAAGCCATTATTGCCTAGGCAATCTTCCACAGATTTAAATGGATAGCCAAGTCTGCAGTGATAGGACGAACACTGAAAACACTAATTCTAAAGTACTCACAATGGTTTAGAAGCAGTTACCGTCCGGAAAGTGACCCTTCTAAGTTCGTTGATGCACCATGTAAAAATCAACACCGTAGGAAAACTGAAGACTAACGATTTCGCATGCCTTCAGGAGCTCGAAAATCCCAGCAGCCCAACGTCGGGCCTGGCTAGTACTTCAATGGGAGACCGCGTGGGAATCCCAGGTGCTGTGAGCTTCCATTTTTACGTTTTCTTGATGCTTACCGGACATTGTTAATCTCTCCGAGGAGGAAAGAAATGGACATCTCCATTTTGTAGTGGACAAACGGCCTCAGGAAACTACCCTTAAGGTGAAGGAAAAAAAGAATCCCAAAAATAAAAATCGTTAAACTAACCTTCATGAAAATTTCCAGTAGATTTCCAGTCCCCTCTTCTAAAATCGCCCTCCTCAAATGTGAGCGGTCCGTGTAGAACCTCGCTTCAAAGGCGATTGTTTAAAGCCAGCCGAAGCACGGCTCAAAAGGGATGTACTGCCAACTTCTGTCTGGTAGATACGGTCTCCGAAGCAAAAAAATCTTTTCCAATAGCAGCGTGACGATGTTATTGTATTATTTGTGTGTGTCTCTCTGTCTGTCTCTCCCACCCCCCTTGCCTAATTCGTTGCCTGCCCAGTATGTCTATCTATACTTAACAGAATATTTGCCAAACAACATACAGTATCCCCAAGGTAATCTAGAATAACAGGTAGGTCCAGTTTGTCAGAAGTGCTTAACGCGCATGCGTATTGTGACGTCAGGGGATGACTTATGGCTTTACTTCCGGCGTGTGCGGTAGCCATTATTCTGATCACAAAAGAAAACGTTTTCACGTAAAAAAACAAAACTCTTACGTTGATTTCTGAAGAAACGTTTATTTGTAAACTTACTATTTTATAAATTAAAATTTCCTAATGCCTGCATAAATAAAGTTATTAAGAAATAGTATCGAAATTATCATCTGTCTCTTAACTGCCAACGGTTCCGACGAATCAATTTCGAAATCTTAACGAGGAATGATAACTAGGCCTAATGATAACGAGAAATACGTTATCGTCCTTGTCTCTGTGTTCGCTTAACTATCCGCACATTGCGCGATGAGTGAACATGAGACCAAGGTAAATGATTTTACATTTTAAAGACACCCACTCTCCTTCTAACGAACTGATATATAACCCTTTTTCTATTTAGTCTCAGTAAATTTCACTTACCTTGGTCGCATGATCAGTTGTCGCGCGATGTGCTGATAGTTAACATCAACCCTGTGTTCACATTAAAAAGATAATACCTAAGTACATTTTACAATAATTATAAATTACGTAAGTCCCTTCATATAATGGCATTATTATTTAATTAAAATATATAGTATAAAGAATGAGAATTGTGAAGGAAATGAACGAGTCGTCAAGTGTGGCTCTCGCACGACTGCTTTCATTGCCGCCATGTTTTAGTTTCTGTTGAGGTTTCGATTTAGCGGGTATAGGCAAAGAACGTAAATCAGGAAGAAGTGACCGTGGCGTCGGAACCTTTGATCTTAATGTAACGCCTGCAAGACGATCAGACTTGTGGCGTCATCGCACGCCTAGTAGTTGTCATTAAAAAATATTACATTGCAATGAAAGCAAAATGTAACAATAAAAATTTATTCTCACAATATTTATTGGAATTAAAAAGTAAATTTTAAAATTTATTTTTATCTAAGCTGTAGTAAAAATGTAGCATATTTTCCAGGCGACAAAAAAAATTATTATATTAAATCTTTCGCGAGAAAATTTACATCAATTTGGCTTTTTTACACAAATATTTTTTCTTAACCAAAGATATAGTTGAGGCATATAAATGACAAGTAAATTTAAAATACGGTATACATTTGATTCTCAATTTTCGAATAAAGATATTTATTTTATTTATTTTTTTGCTTTGGAGTAGTTTTTTTTTTTTTTTTGTCCGGATAATACAAAAAAATGAAGAAATTCATTCTCAAAACGTTACACAATTTGAGATTTTTATTGTAAAAAGAAAAAAAATGGTAGAAAAAATATGGTAGAAAAAATATATTTTGGATTTATGCTGTGTTTTGATTTAAATAATCTTCAGGACATTGAAAAAAATAGAAGTCGGTTTCAACTTGAGAATTTTCTTTCCCGATAACAATAACTAAAATAAAGGGGTTCTATTCTTATAAGTACATCATTATAAGAATGGTAAGTATATGAAATATTGACATATGAACGATTAGAAGAGTATGAAAAGAAATATAAATTGATATGAGCGTATGACGTATGATAATATGTAGCAGTTGAAATAAAAGCCAATAATAATAATAATAATAATAATAAATAATATTTATTAGAAAATGGGTCTTTGAAGGATTTTTTCACGCCCGACCTCCGATATCAATCAGATAGAAAAAAGAAAGGAAAATAATTGATGATGAAAGTGCACGTATTTGAATAAAAAAATTTTTAATTAATAATTAGCTTTTGGAAATTAATTACTGATGGAAAAACAACAATTTTTATAACTTCAGGTTGAAAATCATCATGGTATCAATCTTTTAATCTGAAGTTACAAGCTTCAAGTAATGATTTCCAAAAGCTAAAAATTCACTAAAAAATTTTGTTATTCACGTAGATGCACTTTCCTTAGAAACTGTTTTCATTTGTTTTTAATATGTTTTTTCTGAAGTTAGAAGCAAATGTTTGTTAATACAATATTACGTAAAAGTATATACACAGTTTATCCTAAGCAAATATGCATTAATTATTTTATTTCAAATATTTTATGATGAAGTTATCCAGTGAACAAAATAAAAATTAAAAAGCACAATAAAATGATTTTTTAATACATATTTTATTTTTCCCAGGTTAAACGAGAATTTTTACAATAAGAGGTTGAATATCAAACAATTTAAATACGATTTTATCACATTTTTAAAAAATTTGTTTAATTCTAAAAAAATTATCAAAATATAACTTTTTATCATTGAGAATGCTTGGAGGAATTTAATGATACGCACTAGCCGTTAGAGTCCGCCACTGATTTATGACGTGAACATGACGTCACACGCGTTACATGTTTTCCCCCGAACGGTCACTTCTTCCTGATTTACGTTCTTTGGTATAGGTTTCGATGCCATCCCGTGACGTCAAAATACCCTTGCGCAGTAAGGCAATTTTTACTACTTCCGGCAAACTGACCCCCACCTTGTATTCTAGATCACCTTGGGTAGAGATAGTATGGGTGATTCTAAACAAAAAAAAGTTCATATCAACGTTGGTCCGAATTTGAACAGAAATAAAAGTCCGACCAACAAGATCAGCAAATTAATAAGTCGGGTTCTATAGCACCTAGAATAATGAAATCTCGGGCAATAACAGAGTCCATAAAACCATGTAGCCCATAGCATTAAAAATTTGATCCACTTCCAACGAGTAGTTTCAGAGTTACGCATTCCGGAAACTACAAGTTGGCATTCGATCGAATTTAAACGATATACAGATTTTTATGTACCCTATTATTTTTAGCACATTTTCTATATATAGAAATGTGCTTATGTGATCGGTTTGTCCAGCTGTCCGTCCGTCCGTCTGTAGACAATCCCACAATTCATTGCGTTGCATGTATTGAATTGCATGTATTGCAATCTCACAATTCATTCAATCATGTCTTAAATTGCTGGAAGAAACGGATTATCCTCGCATTTGGTAAAACGCGTGTTGAGAACATGGGTTCGGTTCTGCGCGTGCTCTAAACGTTAATGAGATGGTGTGCGTGCAGGATGCACGTGTTTGACGATTATTAAAAGGGAAGTTCGGTCCCTAAATCAAGAGAATTTTTTTATTCCTTGGGAGCTTAGCATTTATTACGATAACTTGAAAACGAATTAACTTTTTCACAGTCTGTTTTCACCAATCCATTAAAATGGGATAGAGTACGCAGAAGTACGAACGTGAGATAGCAGGAATAAGTACGTGCTCTAATAGCACGTGCTTTAATGGTACCATTATGATACCCTCTTAAACATTTCCTGGCATGTAATATATCAAACAAATTGTCACAACATATCATGAACGAATATAAAAGAGTAAGTAGTGATAGCAAGTATCGGTCTAATGGCACGTGTACGTGCAAGGATGTCTCATGAATGAATATAACGGTATATAGTGATGTCTGAATTGTTTAGTAGTACGTGTTACCATTGGAACTTTCAATGCTAAGATAGGGCATGTAATATATCAAACGACTCGTAATAACGAGTCATGAGTGAATATCACGTGTAAATAATGATCATAGTTATTGGTTTAGTAGCACGTACATTAATTGTGCCCTATGGCAAGATATGGTACCATTGGAACTTTCAATTCTAAACCATGGCATGTAATATATCAAACGACTGGTAACAACATGTAATGAGTGAATATCATCAGAAAATAATGATAATTGTTATTGGTTTAGTAGCACGTGCCCTAATGGTGCACTATGAAACCATATGGTACCATTGGAACTTTCAATGCTAAGATATGGCATGTAATATATCAAACGACTCGTAACAAGGTGCCATAAGTGAATATCACGAGAAATTAATGATAATGGTTATTGGTTTACTAGCACGTGCCCTAATGGTGCCCTATGAAACCATATGGTACATTGGAAATTTCAATGCTAAGATATGGCATGTAATATATCAAACGACTCGTAACAAGGTGCCATAAGTGAATATCACGAAAAAATAATGATAATGGTTATTGGTTTATTAGCACGTGCCCTAATGGTGCCCTATGATACCATATGGTAACCTTGGAAATTTCAATGCTAACCTATGGCATGTAATATATCAAACGACTCGTAACAACGTGCCATGAGTGACTATCACGAGAAAATAGTGATAATGGTTAACAGTTTAGTAGCACGTGCCCTAATGGTGCCCTATGGCATGATATGGTACCATTGGAAGTTTCAATTCTAACACATGGCATGTAATATATCAAACGACTCGTAACAACATGTAATGAGTGAATATCATGAGAAAATAATGATAATTGTTATTGGTTTAGTAGCACGTGCCCTAATGGTGCCCTATGAAACCATTGGAACTTTCAATGCTAAAATATGGCATGTAATATATCAAACGACTCATAACAAGGTGCCATGAGTGAATATCACGAGAAAATAATGATAATGGTTATTGGTTTACTAGCACGTGCCCTAATGGTGCCCTATGAAACCATATGGTATCATTGGAACTTTCAATGCTAAGATATGGCATGTAATATATCAAACGACTCGTAACAAGGTGCCATGAGTGAATATCACGAAAAAATAATGATAATGGTTATTGGTTTACTAGCACGTGCCCTAATGGTGCCCTATGACACCATATGGTAACCTTGGAACTTTCAATGCTAAGATATGGCATGTAATATATCAAACGACTCATAACAAGGTGCCATGAGTGAATATCACGAGAAAATAATGATAATGGTTATTGGTTTACTAGCACGTGCCCTAATGGTGCCCTATGAAACCATTGGAACTTTCAATGCTAAGATATGGCATGTAATATATCAAACGACTCGTAACAACATGTAATGAGTGAATATCATGAGAAAATAATAATTGTTTTTGGTTTAGTAGCAAGTGCCCTAATGGTGCCCTATGAAACCATATGGTATCATTGGAACTTTCAATGCTAAGATATGGCATGTAATATATCAAACGACTCGTAACAAGGTGCCATGAGTGAATATCACGAAAAAATAATGATAATGGTTATTGGTTTACTAGCACGTGCCCTAATGGTGCCCTATGACACCATATGGTAACCTTGGAACTTTCAATGCTAAGATATGGCATTTAATATATCAATCGACTCGTAACAACGTGCCATGAGTGACTATCACGAGAAAATAGTGATAATGGTCAACAGTTAAGTAGCACGTGACCTAATGGTGCCCTATGGCATGATATGGTACCATTGGAAGTTTCAATTCTAACACATGGCATGATAATATATCAAACGACTTGTAACAACATGTAATGAGTGAATATCATGAGAAAATAATGATAATTGTTATTGGTTTAGTAGCACGTGCCCTAATGGTGCCCTATGAAACCATTGGAACTTTCAATGTTAAGATATGGCATGTAATATATCAAACGACTCGTAACAACATGTAATGAGTGAATATCATGAGAAAATAATGATAATTGTTTTTGGTTTAGTAGCAAGTGCCCTAATGGTGCCCTATGAAACCATATGGTACCATTGGAACTTTCAATGCTAAGATATGGCATGTAATATATCAAACAACTCGTAACAACGTGCCATGAGTGAATATAACGAGTAAATAATGATAATGGCAATTGATTTTGTAGCACGTGCTCTACAGAATTTATAGAACTTTTAATGCTAAGATATGGCGTGTAATATATCAACCAACTCCTTACGCGTTATTAGATCTTTTGTTATCCATAGCTTATTTGAATCAAGAGTATAGTACTCTTAGGCTTAATGGTATCTAAAACTCATTACTAATTAATTTAATAGCAGTTAATCGCTTGCTTCTATAAGACTTTAGTAATTTAATATGAATATCTAATAGATGCTTACACATAACGCTTCAGCAATTGAGGCTCACTTCGTTTAACATTATGTGAGAATTGTTACAAATTAAAGAAACTTTTATTTTTTTAAGTGTATGAGGAACAACTGTACTCTCCATTTACCTTTCATTCTTCAAGTTTATTCTTTTAAATTCTCTCTATACGTTAGCCTATTTAAATAGTAATTTACAATTTAGTTTTTATATTTATTTATTTACTCTCAAGTGTTTTAAAATGTTGGTTAATTCTATATATCCATGTACGATGCTATAACAAGAAAATGTGCTCCCTTTATCCGCTTTGGCGGTAAAATCATTCTTGTTTCAAATTTCATCATCCTATATGTTATAGAATCTGAGTTATTAACTTGTTGATTTTGGTGGCGGTATTTTTTTTATGATTCTGTTCATATTACAGTTATCGTTCAAAATCGCCCCATGTTCATATGAATATTTTTTTTAACTTAGAATCACCCATACTATCTCTCCTAAAGTTCGTACGTTGAGTTTTGAATCACTCTGTATATCTATCTACATATCAATTTACCTACCTACCTACCTACCTACCTACCTACCTACCTACCTATCTATCAATCTATCTATCTGTTTGTCTGTAGTTCAGTGTATATATCTACTTACTTCCTTAATTACCTACCTATCTAAATATATATGGAGATATATTTTGTTACCTACTTCCTTACCTACAAACTTACATACTTAAATACCTACCTACCATCCTATGTCGTTTGCGGTGCGAATGCGAGATCAGATCGCTTTAAAAAAAGTCAGGTGTTATATCCTAATATACATATGTACTTAGCTTATAAATGTGTTTCCCACTATGCTGTATGGAAAAAATCAAGTCTTGCTGAAAAACAAATTTGATATTAAAATATAGGAGAAAAGGAGACGGAAATTGAAAATTTAAATTTAAATCAAAAAACAAAAAAACCACCTGCATTTAATGAGACCGTCTTTGTTGACGCTACCAAATCATTGTGTCCTTCAAATTCTGAAGTGCCAAACTCACTTGTCTGATAAGATGCTGTACCATTGTGTCCCCTTTGGAGCTTTTTTGGATGGACAGCATTTTTGCGGACAACATGAGCATCCACGCTATGAGAGAAGCGTACGCTCTACAGCAGGCAGCCTCATAAAGGTGGTGCCAACTGGCGCCGACAGCCGATGTAATTAATTATACATCGATACATAAATATACGTGTCACCAAAAATCAATACTCCCCAAAGGCTCATTATCCAATGCTCACATGGACTCACATGGACCAAGCACTTACAAGGGTCCCATTGAAACCATCCAACCAAACCCATGATCCAAACACCCCCGATAGCTACCAAACCGAATATAGATAACCCTACCCCCAACCTCCCCCAAAGACATATCTAAACGTTCCTTCTAACAACCCCCATAAAGGAAATTCATACCCATATACCATAGCCCTCCTACCCCCAACCCTACAACCCCTAAACAAACCACCTCAAAAGCCAAAACCAAAATCTCATTCTGGAAATCTAATACCATCCCACCACCTATATATGAAACAAAACCCTAAATACCCCTAACCCCCAACATACCCTGTAAAACAAAACCCCCAACACCAGAAACAATACCCCAAAATAAAGAAAACCCATCATAACCAAAACAACCAAACCCACCTAGAAACCCCAATAAAACCTCCAACTTTAGATCCCCAACAACAAAAAACCTATGACCACTACAAACAAAACCTTTATCCCCCACCCCCAAAGACACCCCATAACCCCTCCTTGACTTTACACACCAGTCTATATAAACTTAAACTAAATATGAATCAAACCCCCCACTGAAGAACCCAAAACAAAAGAAACCAAATAACCCCTACCCACAAACCTCAAACAGACCCTGGGCCGGGCCGGCCCCAAGACAAACCAAAGCAAAATCTATTTTCCCTTTTTTATATATAAATACATACATATACAAAACACCAAAACTACCCAACGGCTCATCATCCAACGCTCACATGGACTCACTTGGACAGAGCACTTACAAGGGTTCCGCTACAAACCATCCAACTAAACCCACGAACTAAACACCCCCATAACCACCCAACCAAGTAAATAAAACCCTGCCCACAACCCTACGACACATAAACAAAACTCCTCAAAAAACCAAAACCCAAATCAAAATTGTCACGTGGGTGTAAGCAGAGTTAATTGTAACTAATAGCGAGAACGTATAAATGAAGATTATTTTTATTCGAATCTTCAAATAAAAATTGAAAATAATTATTCAAATATAAATACTCAAGCTACAGTATTATAATATTGGAATATATATAATAGAGTAAGTTCAGATTTAGATTGCAGTGGAATTATATGAAGGCAAGAAAAACTGTCCTTGTTGACCACACGATGGCGCTCTGACTTGGAAGTTCATCAACTCTGAGAATTATACTTCGTCCAACAAGAGAAAAACAGGGTGTGTTTCCGGTCTGATATCGACTACTCACTCATCCGCAATGCTTTGTGGGATCTCTCCTTCAGCAGCTGCACAAGTCAATTTGTAATGGCGACGCCCGTGCAACAACTCTTCAGCCAAGCAAGGAAAAACTATTCACAGCCAGGCTAGGGAGATTTGTGTGGAACGTATTTTGCTACTTTAAAGGAAAATAGTGTTTTAAAAGCTCATCTGCCAGTTTCCAAGGCAACGCAAGTTTCTTTTTCTTGCGTTCGAACAATTGTTCAAGAAGGAAACGAAGCGTCTTCATGCGAAGCTACCAACCCCTCTCCTCGCTTTTCGACTCCTGGAAAGAAAAGGCCCAGGGAATCTCGAACAACGATATATATAAAGTTGAGTTAAAAGATAATTTTATGACGTGTACAATATTTTTAATTATAATTAAAGCATAGCAACTGAATAATATTAAAGCTTCTGCTGTAATATTATAAAGCGCTTCTTCAATGAGACATGAGACAGAAGTGATTATGCGCATGAGGCCCCCTTTCTCTGATTGGCTAATCTGAAACTTCCTGTGACACACCCTGTTTTTCTCTTGTTGGATGAACTAAATTGAAACAAGTTAGTGGATGACAGTAGCATAAGCACCGAGGCGAGGTTAACTCGGAGGCATAGCTACTGTAAAATAACTATTGCGGTAAAAGTACTTTAACTCTCCAAGAAGAGTAGTGGAAGTCCAGACTAGGTAAGTAAGCGTGGAATAGGATGGATAGTCTGCTATCGGAATAGCAACAAGAAATTGAAGACCGATTACGTCTATTCACCAAGACCAGTTAACTCAATGAATAGAGGGCGAAACGTACATTTGACGATACTAGTCGCTGAGCTTAAACATGGATGAAGAAAAGATGGATGGGACACTCCTATGCGTCGAGCGTGAGTTTTTTTTCAGTGGCGCTCTCTGTGGATTTGCGTAGTACTAAACCAAATCTGTCTGGGAAATAAAGAAAAATAGTTTCAGTTTCTGCTTTGCGTAGTTCTAGAAATTTTTTAAAAAAGAAATTCATATATTAAGTGGCTTTTTAAGATAAAAGTGTGGTTAGCAAGTTTTTTTATATTTTTTATTTTATTGTTTTTAGTCTATTTTTAATTTTATTAATCAATCTAAGCAGATGATTATATTTAGTACTACGTAAATCTCCAGATGTCGCCCCAAAATCAAACTCACTGAGGACGGCAATGGAGTGTCCCATCCATCTTTTCTTTATCCATGGCTTAAAGCAAGAAGATGAAGACATCTCGGCACATGAAGAAGTTTCGAGGTCAACAAATCCATGCATACATGCAGCACTCAAATATCGTCTACGGACACTCGCTGCGATTTAGAAGCACTAAGTATAGCACCAACTTAATACTCCTTCTTAACTCCTTGTCACACTTAGGCAGGGCCGTCTCGAAGTAGGAGGCCAGACACTTTGAAAAATGACGTCACACTCTATAGCTCCCGTATCATATGCTTTGATTTTATTTTTTCTTTCAAATACGATTTATATTTTGAAAATTCATTATTTTTATGAATTATTCTTTTCAGTAATTTTTCCAAATTTAATTTATTTTTATTAAAATTATTTTTCTATTTTATAAATGCAGATTCAGAATTCAGTCTTTAAATGTTTGATGCTTAAGTCAAATAATTTTATGCTTAAAATCATTAATTATTGAAAAATTTGTTCTTAATTTTGGACTCCCTTCAAAATTTATTATTTTTCTGAGTGAATGAATTAAAAATTGTTAAAATCTATTGAGGGAAAACGGGAAATATGAACCAAGGAAAAAAATAACTATTACAACATAAAACATATTGAAATGAAATGACAGATTTTTTAAGATATAGAATTTAACATTTTAAAATATAACTTAATATTTTTCATTTAAAAAAGTATAAAGTTAATTCCAAGTTTAATACTTGAAATTTACATTTTTTTTTAATAAATATCCCGAAAGCATTTTCATAATTCTAATAAAATAAAAAAATGAAGGGTAAATCTAAATAATAAATTGATACATTTCATTCTGCATTAATTTTTAATATCTTGAGTATCAATAAATCTCCCAATGAATTCCTGAACAGTTTAAATAAATCAATTATTTCCAGAAATTTTCAATAAATATCATTTTCTATTAAAAAAGAAACCGAATATTTAGAATATAACTATTTTTTGTTTTTTTTCTTTTTTGCAGAATTTGGATATCAAAGGCATTGTAACTTATTTTTTTCTACATCTAATCAAAAGATTAATTGCAATTTAACTTCTATAGAAAGTTAATATCTTAAACTAGTACTATTTTGTCAAAGTTTGTAGTTTCCTGGGATTTCTTTTGGAAAAATTATCTGACCTTTGTTTGGTATAATTGTTGATTAAAATGTTACTCACAACACCAAGGAACTTTTTAAGTAATTCCTCACTGCTATGCTCACAGATATTGTTTTCATATGACAGCATTTCTTTATTTTGAAGCAGTTCAAACAGCAATTGTATTAATAATTTTTTACGATTATTATACGACAAAAATCATTCTTCAAACTCTGCATTTATTAAAGTATTGAATAACTGATATGCTATTATACATATTTCATTGGCATAATTTGTTGGCCACATTAAACCTCCTCTATCAATAGCTTTCATGTATTCTCTAATGCCACTATCTATTAACTCCATATCAATCAATAGTTCACGGTCTAAAACTAATATTTTCTTACAATGTTCACATTTAAGTGCAACAGATACTATGCGAGATACATAACCAGCAATAAACATAAGAACTTTCAATGTATTTCCATCCACTTCGACAACAGCAGACTGCATTAAGCAATTTTCAAAGGAAGTAATATCTATTTCATTGCTTTGGGAGGAATTGGCTTCATAACAAGAAGCTACAAAATCTTTAATCATAAATGAACCATATTTAGATGAGTTAATTTTTATCAAATTCAAAATTTTTAATTTTTTTTCAGATTCTAAAACTTCATTTACTGATACATGGAAATTGGAACCACTTAACTGTCTGTATTGTCCAAAGCAAACCATTTGCTTCTAGTTTATCAGTTTGAAACTTGCCTAACAAAACATACTGAGCACCTAGTTCATTTAGTAAATACAGAGATAATTCATACAATGCTTTTGTGGTGTGACTTAATGCAAATTGTGTTTCTCTTGTTAATTTACCACTACGAGGAGCTAAATTTTTGCTACCAGATTGTGTATTCATATCATCTGTTGGCACTAATTTGTCCCAATCTTGAAGCCATTTCTCAAATTTTAAAAAACAAATTTTCATCAGACTTTAGACGTATGGATTGCAATAAATATCTCGTTTATGATAGCCTTTTGCAGGATGCTTTACATTAATAATTTTCCACCATTTACAAATAATATCAATAAAGAACATCAGAACTGTACCTTTAACATCAGAACTGTATTTTGAATTATAAATTCCTAATGCAATTACATTTTTTTCATCAAATAAATAAGACATTCTGTCTCTCTAATGAGCTTGGATATAAAACTCTTTTATTTAATTTTGGTGCCAATTTCACAGTATTTGTTTCTTCTGCATTGTAAAGATTTTTAAGATGCAATATACTTGCTTTGAGAATTTTCTGTGAATGATGGAATAATAAAGGTTTGATTGGTTTTGTGTTGATTCATCCAATTGTTGTGCACAGATTTCAGTAAATGGACTGTATCAAAACCCATAAACATACGATCACCAGAATAAGGATTATTTACACTAGTTTTCAAACTGCCTCCACAAAGCATTTCAAACATATTCCAGTTAATTCTCTTGCTATCAGAAATGATACTTAAAACTCGAAATCCTGTACTTTTTAAACACTTCAAAACTTTTATTGTCATCAAATGAAGATCATTTCCATTTAACTTTTTCACAGGATATAGAGCAATTACTTCTTTGTACTTTGAAAAAACAGATGTTATCATGAAAGTTTGAATTATAGTGGCTTCTTCATTGTTGGCATTAACAGACAAGCCTTCAATTTTTCCACCTTTATAAGAAATAGTAGGCTTAACATAAATTTCATCTAGAAGCACGTTTACTAATTTATCACTATCTTCTAGAATTTCAAATCTCTTTTGCAAGTATACCTCATGAGATTCATTGAGTCCAGTAGAAGGTGCCCCTAACTTCTGCAGTATTTGCTTTAAATAGCTTGGATGCGGAAGTGTTAGTAAACGACTTTCTCGAATAAATTTGTAGGATGAGGGATTTGAAAAGAAGACTGCACATGCCCACATAAGAAATTCTGGAGAATATGTTTTCCGCTTTTTTGTCAGTAAAGAGAATTGTTCTTTAAAGAATTTTATTTTTTGTAATTCTGCTTCATTCTCTCCTGTTATTTCAACATTCTTCTCATTATCATAAACTTCAACATATTCATCTAATAATTTAATGATGTAAGATAGTTTGTTTGTTTCTGGAAGAGAATCACTGGTCAGTTTATATGAATTTAAATGACTTATCAAGGAATCAAAAATCGTCCATTTGTTGCATTTTAATTCACTTCCTAAAAGCCAACTAAATGTATTAATTGGCATTGGTTTATCATTGTGCCTTATTTGCACTCCTAACATCATACAAATTGTGAACGCAACTGTGATTTTTGGAATATTTTGAGTAAGCTTGAAAAATAAAATATTATCTTCATTAATTTTCACAAACCAATTAGGGAATCCAGATAAATGAGAGGCAAATTTGTTTTTAAAATCATCAAATGAGTTAATGTTGTCTGCTTGAGACCAAAGTTGAAAGTTAGTTTCGTCTCTTTTCAGTGCTTCTTTAAATCTTGTTTCAGGACACTTTCGTTTCGATGGCGGCTCAGTAGTAAATAGGATGGGAAAATGGGAAGCATCTTTGGTTAATCTTCTTTTGCACTGATAAGATGCTGCCATCGTCCCTTACCGCTGTACTTACTCGTTCAATAAACTGCTCCGTGAAATGCAAAATACAAACAGAAGCATGCTTTCCTGGTGTGAAGTTTTCTCTATGAATTAATCGACACCATTTCTGACACAAAATGGGATCAGAAGGAAATTTGAATGTGGTTGCAAGATTAGAAGAATTTTTATAATTACTATTACATCCAGGAACACTACATTTCCTTGGCATCTGTAATAAAAAAAAATCGACTGATAGAAAAAAAATAAAAGTATTCTATAGTTTATTCTCTTAATAATATAGAATTATTTGTTGTTGTTTTGCTACCATTGTTATTTTTGTTTCTTTCATACTGATAAAAATATGAACGGAAAATAGTTAAACCATGTGGCAATCATTATGTAAGCTCATGTTATTTACTTAAGTAACCGAAATATAATAAAATTTTTAACAGTTATATTTAAGCCAATTTTCATTAATATAATTTTTAGGATTTAATTCCTTGCAAGAAACAGTAAGCTGGTTTAGTAACTTGCTGAATAATAATTCAATCAACTGAATGTGAAAAGATGAGTTGATCTATTAACCAAATAAATATAACAAATAATTTAAATTATAAGTGAAACCACAGAGATGAATAACAAAGCCTGTGTATAATTGAATATGTTTATTGTATTTGGCCATTCGATTCTAAAAACGTTTACTGAATGAACTCATCTATTTACATATCAATCAGCTTAGTGTGTTGACAATCTAACATTATACTTTCGCTAATAATTCTTCCATATCATGATAATATAAAAGAATAGCGATATAATTTCTAAAGTATGTTCGTTTTCGAAGATTTAAAAACAATTTTTTTTTTAATTTTAAAGATACACTGAATAAATTCCATTAAACATTGTCACTGCTCACAGCACAAACAGAACATAACCCTAATTTCAGCCCATGTGCTCTTACAATTAAATCGTTATGTTAATTGCTTTAAGGCAAGAAGATTATAAATTACTATTAGTTACCTTTTAATACATGCAATGATATATATATATATATAGCTTAGTATATAAGAAGTTCCTCAGTATTTTATTCACTTGTTAGAGCTTAATCCTTGCGGAGTACGATAGTAACGCTGAATCAAGTCGAGCTTGGCTTACGCGCGCAATGGCCCTCCGGAAATGACGTCAAATTTCATTCTCAGCTCTTGTGTCTGGCCTCTTACTTCGAGACGGCCCTGACTTAGGGCACTACATCAAAGAGATCTCCTCTCATAAAACACTATACACATGCACCAAGACTAAATATTTATCTTTATAAATTTGCATTGGAAATTGTTGACACAAAAAAAAAAAACGATGACTAGGCGTGACACAAACACACACTCTTAACGGTATGCTTATAATCAGAAGCACCTGACACACAAATAGCTACCTAACGGCTAGCTCGGCTATTAGCGCCAATGAACATCATTAAGACACTAAATAACACACTTATGGCGCCCAACAGATGCACACCTATGACGAAACAGATTCTTCCTATTGAGTACTCTGCGTTAATTTCCGTAGTACCTCTCGTAGATTCTCCTCGGGCTCGATGCACATTCTTGCTGAACACGCCCAGCTGCAGCACTACTGGAACCCAAATAACAATTATTCAAAGATAGGAGACGCTTCTATAAAATCAATATTCCTGTTGACACCCATAGACACAAAGCCAGACTCGTCCGCCGAAAAGAACAAAAAACCTTTGCGGCGTGAGCAAAAATATGAAGTTCCACGCTAAATAAAGCAAACTGTGGGTCCATTTATTATCAGATCACATGACAGGGAACCTGCTGTCCCGAAAATACTCCTCCAATACCATCTGTCAGATAAGAGTTCAGAGCCCACGGGAACACACCAAATATAGTAATATTCTCGTCCCCCTCAATCGCACTGCGTCGTACGGAAATGCGGCTCGGCATAACCTCCTTTGAGATGAACGTGTCGCTATCTAAGTTACAGTAACGTCAGTGACTGCGTTGCTGACAACTGAAATACGACTATATAAAATGTCTAATGTCCTACCGTAAACAAACGGAATGCTGGCACGTTGAAGTAATCCTCTTGCTGGCGACGGGCCTTCTATGTCCTCGTCTCAGTTAGGAAGCAGAGAAGTCGTGGCGTCGACGTACTCCGCTACCGTTTTACCGTCTGCGGCTTCGCTGAACGAATCTTTAACGAGCTCCTCCAATATTCGAGCTAATACGCTCACCCAGTTCTCGTCCAAATACGTTTGCGCTGAATTTGGGGACTGGCGTTTTGAGCAGTCGACTCGCTGTCGATATGCGGCGGCCGACGAACGATGTTTCCTCCGGAACTTTCCAACGTGGCGGTCTTACATTGGTTCTCCTGCTCGGCGAATTCTCCTCTCTCTCGTCCGCACGTAAATATTCGGAGTTTCCCGTCAGATTCTTTTCCATAAATCTCTCAGGAGCACTCCGACACGAACGCTCTAGGTGCCGCCATGATGCCTTTTTCCTCCCCTGGCTTCCTCTTTCCCGTCGTGCTTTTGGAGTGGTTCTTGTGGACTTCCTTTCTGAACGCGCGTCATCGTCTCCTCTCGGTTTCGGAAGTTCGTTACTCCGCTGAAAACCATGTGACAAAAATCTTTTTCTTAAACACTAATACCCGGCAATTTTTTTTTTATATAATATCCAAACAAAAAACCACCATCCATCCATCGAAAACCAAACCATAATTCTAAACCAAAACCCCAAAAGTACAAACCCACAAACCGAAACTCCATTCACAGATCCTTATACTTCATAAAATAAATATCTAATAAATATATTATAAGCCAAGACCACCAAACTCCATCCAAACACAAAAGAAAAGACAATAAATATCCCACCATCACCTTACAAAAACGTTGTTTATAGCCCTATCTCCAAACAACCCCGAAAAACAAATACAAAAATTCCACCCAGCCAAAAAACAAAACCTCAAGGCACAGATGAAGAGAAAGAAACAGATGGGAAACTCTACCACGTGATTGGAAATCACTACGTCATTTTTCAATACTAGTTTCGCGGCGCTAGTGAGGACACAATTTTGAAAATAATAAATAAAATAATAATATAGTTTCTGTATTAATTCTTATATAATGTTAAAACACATAAATTTGTATTCAAAAATAAAAATATGTTTTATATAAACGAAAAATTGTCTTGTTGATTTGTAACGTGATCACTCGTGAAGCACTCGTGTTTATATTAGCTCGCCGTTGCTCGTGTTGATCAGAGACCATCAATAAGAAATCGTGGTAATGCAATAATAATTTCATCTTTTCATCCCAATGATAGTCCATCATGCATCGTAACCGGTTTTCAAAGTTATTATTTAACTTGAATTAAATTATTAAATTAATTCCGATGAAAAGAACGTTAAGCAATGAATTTATCTGACGTCATATATGACCCGACAGTAGCGCCGCGAAGCCAGGAGTGTTTTTAAGGAAAACTTCATTGGTTGACCTTCGTCACGTGATCTCAGAAAAGTTTCCCTTGTGGCTATAGGGAGTTTCCCCTCTGTTTCTTATTCCTCTGTGCCTCAAGGAGCCTCCTGAGTCTCACTAGACTTCTTTAACGTATTAAAAAATTAGTAATATCTCTCCCATTCTGAGCAGATAAACGTTTCAAATTCCACTTTTCGAGATCATGATTAACAACCTCTCCGCACTCCATCTGCTCCCCTGAAGCAAAATATATCCTCCATGAGTCAAAGGACATCACACACTACGCCTTTGAGCGAGACAATTTACGGAACTGGGGGGGGGGGCTGGGACGAAGGAGACGGACCATAAGTGGACGAGGAAACTCCAGCCCGACGATCCAACGACGGGAGATCCGACACAGACCTGGCAACCTGAGCAGTAATAGTCTCATTCAACCTCACGGAAATCCCCGGCACCAACGAAGCAACCTCATTCGAAGAGAGATCAACAGCATTCTTCACTGTCTCCACTTCTTCCTCCTCTACAGAATCACACGACTCGTCAGAAGCTAAATCATCTTGAGTTGTCTCTGAATGCGATACCACTGGCGGAAGTACATTCTGATTTACCTTCGTCGAAGGCTCCAATACCGCACCCATTAAAGTGGTAGAGGGATCCGATATCTCCGCTGCCCGACACTTTGACGGTTCTCTGTCGTCTATAGATGCCTCATTTCCTTTACTCCATGGCCTCTTAACCTGGGTCTCCCCCTCCCTCTCCATCTCCACACTCTCCTCACAAGAAGACTCCGCCTCCTCGTGCTCAGATTCTCCCACTCGAGGCTTAACCACTTCCCCACAATGATCACGATTATCGCCCTCCTCTGTCACATTTGCAGATAATCCACCATCCACCACATTATTACTCTCTGCGGACTCCAACGACCGCGTCGGCACGACCATCAAAGCGCAGTTTCTGGACGCATGCCCGAAACGCCCACAACGGTCGCACCGAACGCACACAGCGACCAAATGCTCACTTGAGCCGCAGCGGAAATATTTACGGGTAATATAGGAAACCCCTATATCCCCAAACCACTATAAATTCCGGGATGGTCTTTGTCACCTGTATCTTCACCGGATACACCGCTGTATTTACTCTAGGGGCCTCCTCAAAGGGAACATTGTTACACTCCAACACATTCCCAAATTTCTCGAACCCTCTCTGCACTAAACTTAAAGGCGTGGAAGGGGCCAAATCCTTCACAAAAACCGTCATGAGACGACCCTCCACCGACTCACATTTAACCTTTACATTACCACACATGAAAAAACCTCTTCTCCAGAGAGCTAATGCGTCATCAGCGTGACGCAAAACCATGCTGAATTTTCCGCCCATTGCTGGGCCCATAGCTTCTACAGCATTGCCATCCTTAAGCTCTTCATAAACTTTAAAGATCAGACTTACAGGATTAACAATTCTCTCTGGAGAGAGCAAAATTAAACGACGAAAATCTGGCCCCGACATCATGGACATCTTACCGACGATGCTAGACCAGTTGCCACTGGCAACCAGGGAGGTAGGCTGCGCTTGAGCCTAACCTCCGAACAAAAGAAGAAAACAAAAGAAACTCCTAGCCCTCGGGAGTTAGGCCTAAGCCTAACTTAGCTCGCACAGAAAAAAAGAAAATAAAACAGCTCACCGAGAAAAGCTTAAATAAAACGGTTCTCTGACACCTTCTAGTACAGAGGGAGTTTTGCGCCATCCCAGTAAATATCGACTGCTACGAGATGACAGTAGCAGCTGGGACCGACGGCTTAATGTGCCCTCCGAAGCACGGGGGGTTTCATGATGGAAGAGCCGCTGGGGGACAAACAAACCAGTGGCTGTACCAACTGCTGGAAAACCAGCTATGGTCACTTGACAAATGGGTCAGACTAAAGTCCTCCAACAGCCGTGCCCCAAATAGCTGTCCCGCCAGCAGTGGCCCTCAAGCCCTGGCCGTCACCCAGCCAGCAGCTGGCCGCGCCTGAAGTTACTGAACTCCATCGATTGGCAAGCCAACCGACGAGACAACCAGGCCACGGCCACCCCTACATTGATGTATGTTTTAAAACCTTATTTTTATTTGATGTGTTTTTTTATTGAACATTTTCTGTATATTACTTTTGTTGATTAATTTGCTTTCTTTTTCAGTAAGTTATTTTTTCAGCGCAGCTCATCCCGTTACACGTTTACTCCCGGATGATTGTTCCCTACAACCGTTTGTTAGGCGTTGTCTCTACTGTGTTTGGATGTCAGGTTTCCGTCCGGCTATTTGTTTTTTATCATTTTGTTAGAGCCTAACTTCTTGGTTGTGTTGTTTAGTTCTAATCGTTTGTGAATACTTGCAGTTTAGGTGAGTTGCGCTTATTTTTTTTTCCTTTCTACTGAATTTTTCTTTTAAGATATATATATTATTCTTTTCATTTTTTTGCTTTCACACAACACTGTTTTGCGACCGAGTCATTGCGGCTTTTTTGTCTTTTAAACTCTCTCTCGAGACCTGAAAAATGATTGACTGTTGGATTTGACTTCTTATTCCATTTTTATGAACTTTCTACCACGACACAGTCCTGCCAACATAGATTTTTGGACGATCCCGTTTCTGCAAAAGGCTTTACTTCAAAAACTCAAGTCTTTTACGATTTCTTTGTTTCCTTTTTAACTTTTTTTTTTAGTTCCAATGGAATGTTATTGCGGTTTCTTTTTTATTTATAGAAGTTTGTGATCGCTTGGGCCTGCACTTCTTGTCCTGACTTCGTCAATGTCCCAGCGGCGGTCGTTCGGCTTGTCTACTCATTGTGGATCCGATCCTGTTGTTTCATACCTTATTCAACGTCATATGCCGTCATAAGAATTTCTGATCACTGTTCTGTGTTTCTCTTATGAGACATTAAAAAAGAATGAAATAAACCAAAAAGATAACAAACAAAAATCCCGCAATAAAGAAATTTATTAAATTGGACATTTTGTATTCGGATTTTCTTTTTTGAATAGTCACAAGGTCTAAAAGGGATATTTTTTTGCAAGAAAGGTTTCATAGTAATTAAAGATAACGAGTTAAAAATTTAATTTACAGTTTTTTAGTTTTAATATCCTTAATTAGTTAATTTTGTCAGTATAGCTAATCGGTGGAGATTCTCCTAGTTTAATTTCTGTCCCCTTTTATCATTTCTAATGAGCACTTTAAGAAAGCCGACCTCCACTTAAAACTCTGTTTGTACTAGCGATGAGAATTTGGCTGTAAGTGTCGGAAAGACCAATTTTTCCTTTCTTGTACGTTACACTACCAACCTACCTACGTACCATGCTATGTCGTTTGCGGTGCGAATGCGAAAGCAGATCTTTTTAAAAACAGTCAGGTTGGATATTCTAAGTCTGTCCCCCCCTTTTATTTTTTGAACCAAAGCAGATATGTCAATTTTGATGAATCCAATGAATAGGAAGTTGTGGGTGGCCTATCCCATGGTGCATCATCCCAAATATGTAAATTAGGACACATTCAAAATTTATCTCAAAAACCGTAAGGGATAGAGAAAAAAACCCAA
>JAHWFO010037464.1:138198-194016 GCA_023313115.1 Rhysida immarginata
GGCAAAGTTTGTACAACAATAGGTATCAACAATGGTATCAGCACGCAATTCACAAACACACTGCATGAACCAACAATATATATCTCATGACCAACAATGCAAGGCAAAGTTTGTGCAACAATAGGCCCATTGTGTTCGCATCAACAATGGTATCAACGCGCAATTCACCAATAACAATGAGCACAGAATGATGATGTAATGTTAAAGCAATCTTTCCAAGAATTATAACAATGAACATAAAATGATGATGTAATATGGATAAATTTCAATTTGTAACAATGCATAGAATTCCTGTTATTTAGGCTTTTCTTAGAAAAGAGAGTTCTAAGTACTTAACAATTTCTTGAAAATCTTTAAAAATGATCAGTAACTGGAGATAATGGAGAGTTAGCAGACTATTGAGAAAGAGTGGAAAGACGACAGTTAGCTCCGTGATGTATTGAGCAAATGGGAAGCAAGTAAATAGAAGAATCGGCGAGCGCTAGACTGCACAAATTGATGAATGGCCAAGTTTTGCTTCAACACATCGAGAGAAGAGTGGAAATTGCAACAACACTAAGTATACATCTGAGGTAAGATTACGTGAGTAAGAAATTATTGGAGAGGTCCAGCCATTGTGAGCCTTTTTTTCGAATTTTCATTAAGAATTTTTACTGTATTAATTCTAAGCATTTTCATGGGTTTATTTTTAAGATATTGCAAAATTTAATTTAATTTTTGGAGATTGTTCTGTTTACATCCAAGTGGCAACGCCGGGTACCTTTGCTAGTGAACTTATAAACGTAAATTAGTAAATACAAAACGTTTTAAAAGCTTTCTAAACTGTGTATAAGCTTATCTTAACCGTGTGTTTACCTACACAATAAATTTTATAAATTTGTACAGTTAATAAAATCATAAAACTCATTAAAATTATTCAAAACACCTATTTTAAAATGCCATTTTTCCTGTTTAACACTAATCACAAAAATCTTTTATGAGCTTTTGTTATCACACGCATCCTTGATTCAATTATTTTTTTTTTATTCATGTTATGCAATTAACATTTATTTTTTAAATGTTTTTTTAAACTTTCTGAGCGTTTTTATTATAAATTTTGATATTATTTTAATCTTTCTTTTATTTGTAACAAATTTTATTACTCTATTTAAGACAGTCTCTTTAGCATCTATTTTGCCTTCTATGTATCATCCGCTCCGCTGTCCTCTATTCTTTACTCCCTGCTTTAACTTTATCACTAAGTGATAATCACTTATCTGTTTCTGGCACCAAGTCCAAATAGCTGAGGGATCATGGTTGCGGCGATCCGCTGCCGTCACGTGCAACTAGGGTATTGTGGGAAATTTAGTGAAAACCGTTTGAGAGTTGGCGGGAAGATTTCTGCCATCATGAATCGTCTGTAAGTTTCATTTTTTAAGTCACTTAAAATGTACCACGTGGAATTAGAATATGAAGGAGGAGTTTCGTCATTTTTAGAAATTGGTTATCATCAAGAAAACGTGAGGTGTATTGGCCTAATTATAAAACGGATTCGAAATTCCAGTCCGCACTTTTGAAAGAAGAGGAGCCAAACGAGGAGACATGGAGAGTGCATGCGATTACAAGACAATTTTGTATTACAGGTAATGTAATTGTAAAAATTAAAATAAAAATGTGTCAAATATCCTGCTTATATATTATAATGTATGACTATTTTTCAAGTGGCAAAATTGCAGTGATACCGTGATGTTAGGGTTTTAAAATTAATAAAAATTAAATTTTTCTTTAATTCATTTTAAATTTTAAACTCATTTGAAATTCAGTTCGATTTTGTTTCTATGCCCATTTAATTTACTGGTTCGCTGCCTGATTTCTCTAGAAAATGAATTAAGTTTCTATATTATATATAGAGAGAGCACTATATGGCACAAATGATTTGTAATTGGTATATAAATAATAATTTATTAAATAATACATCTTCTTTAATAGATAATTTGGAAGAGGCTAAGGCAAACCAAGCATTATTCACATCTGATATTCAAAGTGAGGCTGATGAAATAAACAAAGCTTTTTTGAAAATATAAATCAGTCAGATTCAGAAAGTTCGACTCATTCAACTTCATTAAAGTAAGTATTTACCATATAAGGCATACTTTAATAAGTAATGAACGTAAATTCATAAAAACATTTTTTTAGAGGCCCTAAGAATAAAGACAACTGGGAAACGTGCGTTTCATGAAAATTACAAAAAAAATTCAGACCTGCAAAGCTTTTCCCTGTTCCTCCTCCAAGGGATACTGAACCATTTCTGAATCCTTCACAAACTGATTGAAATTTCTTCACTCATTGCATTGGTAAGTAGTTTTGAAATATATATTTGTCAAAATATAATTTTGAAGAATAATTTATATTGACATACGCAATTTATTTTTAGATAGTATGCTTTATAGTATTGATAATTCATGCTAAGAGTATCTCTGTTCATTGCTGTTAAGAGTATTTTTTATTCATTTTATATTTTTAATTAATAACTATTATTTATTGTATTCCAGGGTTCCTGTGTCTCGTCCTTCTCTAAATATATATCCGTTCACTATAGTTAACTAACAATTGTTCCATGTTTTTTTTTTTAGTTTGTGCAATTTATAATAATAAAATGTTATCAACAGGTATTGGACATTGAAACTGAAACACCTTCGCAAATAGCACTGGATACGCCCAGGGCTGAATAGAACCTTCTGCTAGGTAATTAATCGTATGCATATCAATGAATCACGTGTCAGAGGTCTTGGTAGTCACTCCAGTAGAAAAGTTCGATAGTAAGCTTCAAATTGTCTGTGCAGAGCGCTATAATGGGAGACATATCCAACTTCAAAAGAGGGCAGATTGTTGGGGCGCGTCTAGCAGGTGCATCTGTGTCCAAAACTGCCACACTTTGTGATGTCTCACGTGCTACAGTATCCAGGGTGATGTGTGCATATGAACAGGAAGGACGAACCACGTCCAGGAGGAGCAACTGCAGGGGAAAACGGAAGTTGTCGGAAAGAGACGTCAGGACATTGACCAGGATTGTTGCACGAAAGCGGAAAACCACCGCAGCAGAAATCACCGCAGAAATGAATACACACCTCCAGGAACCTGTGTGCACGAAGACAATCCGTCGTTACCTGCATAAATCCAACATCCATGGCAGGGTTGCTATACCGAAGCCTTTCATCAGTAGTACAAATGCCTCCAAGCGGGTTTAGTGGTGCCGGACGCATAAAACCTGGACGTTGGATGACCTCAAACGCGTCATATTCTCGGACGGGTCCAGCTACACTGTCTTCCAAACAACAGGGAGGGTATTCGTCTGGAGGAGCCCCTCTGATGCCTACAACCCAGACTGCTTGGCACCCACAGTCAAACACGGAGGTGGATCAGTAATGGTTTGGGGTGCAAACTGTGCAGGACCTCTACCGATCCTTCCCAAGACGTGTTACTGCTGTGCTGGCTGCCCAGGGTGTCCCAACACCTTATTAAATAAAGATTTTGGATTTCTACCAGGTGTTTCAGTTTCAATGTCCAATACCTGTACTTTATTATAGATGATTTGACACCCCCGAGATCAGGTGCACAGAACTCGGATGAAGAAAATCATTACTCTAATTTTAAAGGTTAAAAATTTAATATTTAAATTTTTTTGCATATCCTTATCAATCATCATTGTTTAACATTTTTAAAGTACAGCTTTCACAAAAAAGTTATTACTCATTAGACTGTATGAATGGCATTCAATCAAAATTATTATTACTTTTTTTTTTTTTAGAAAACAGCAGCCATATAAAAAATAAACGAAGAATAAGCTGTTCCTTTGATTCATACTTTTTAAAATCTTAAGGGTCGATTTGAAGTATTTTTATATTTGTATAATTGAACACTATTTGATATTGAATTATTTTCTCCATACAAGGATGTATTCATGAAAATTATTTCACTGTTATTTGAAAATTTCACTGTGTGAAAAATATTACAATTTAGAAATGTATGATTTACAAACTGAGACAAATAAAAAATACATTTAAAAACTATTTTTGCATTTTTATTTTTTATTTTTGTGGGTATTCAAAATGCAATTCTGATATACTAATGTTTGATATTAATGGAATTATGATAGACTCATTTTGAATAAAAATTTAATAATGAAAGAAATAATAAATTAAATAAAGTTTATACTTAAAAAATTTCTTAGTTGTGATATTTACTAACGTTTTCGAACTTTTAGCTCGTCAGTTAAGATCTTTAAATAAAAAAACGTTATATGATTTAATTTTTTTCGAATTTGATTTAAATAAAAAAAAACCTTAGTAAATATGTCACAACTTCAGAAGTGGTGATATATAACGTTATTATTATGTAGTTATTAAAAATGCCTATTATTACTGGAATTATGATAAATTCATAATGAATAAAAATTTAATAATGAAATAAATAAATAAAGTTTAGACTTACGTAAGCTTAAACTTTATTTATTTATTTCATTATTAAATTTTTATTCATTATGAGTTTATCATAATTCCAGTAATAATAGACATTTTTAATAACTACGTTATAATAACGTTATATATCACCAGTTCTTAACGAATTAAGTCGACATGAAAAACACGTTGTATTCACGTCATCCTTTACTAGTTATACGACGTTAGTTTAACCGTCTAGATGATGAGACATAAAAACGATATTATGACGTCTGAACTCACGTTACAGTAACGTCGTAGGTGACCAAGCAATCACGTCACAATAACGTTCTCTGCTACCTGGGGGGGGGGGTTACCCGTTGCATCCGCGACCCGATGCTTCAGCGGTTCCTCACCATCTGGTGATTATTTCTCCATATCCCGCGGCCTTTTAAGCTGAATATCCCGCCCTTTCTCAGCCTCCATGTCCTCCTCATTAAGAAGCTCATCATTCCCTGACCCATGATCCAGAACTATCCCCACCTCGGTGCACCTCGGACTAGCCTCACCCCTAGTCAAAACATTACTAGATGCACAACCTATTTTCGATGCACACCCCTCCACCGTCTTAACTGACTCACTCGACTTCAACATCTGCGCCGACGCAACCACCACATCGCACCTTTCAGAAATATGACCATATCTCTTACAAAGGTCGCAACGGACACAGGCAGCTATCAGGTGATCGCTAGCCCCACAGCGAAAACACTTTTGTGTCATACCCGGGTAGTACAGGAAACCCCTGTACCCCCACACAACTATGAAGTCCAGGATAGGCTTCTTTACCTGGACCCTTGCCCGATAGACCGCAGTATTCACCCTTGGGGCTTTTTCATACGGAACATTTAAACATTCTAAGACATTGCCAAATTTTGCCAGTTCTTTCTCAGCTAATACCAACGGGGTGGAGGGCGCCAATCCCCGTACAAAGAAATTCATGATTCGGCCCTCAACCGGGTCACACTGAACCTTCACTCGGCCGCACATAAAAAAGCCCCAACGCCACAGAGCTACTGCGTCATCGGCATGGCGCAGAACCATTGTAAACTTGCCCCCCACTGCGGGGCCCATCGCCTCGATGGCGTTGCCATTCTTCAGCTCTTCGTACATACGAGCAATCAAAGTGACCGGATTCACAATGCTCCCCGGCGATGCGAAGTCCATTTCCCGCTGGCAAACAGGGAGGTAGGCTTCACTTAAGCCTAACCTCCAAACTAAAAATTTAAAACGACAAAGGAGAAACTAAAAACCGAGCTGCACTGCCAGCATTCAGCAAACCAAAACTAAAAGAATACACAAAACTCCAAACTAAAATGAAACCAATAACACCATGGCTCGCCCGTCGGCCGCACCAACTTGGTCGCGCCGGCTACCTCTCGAGAGCGTTAGGCCTAAGCCTAACCTCACACGAAATGAAAAACTAAAAAATAACGAAAATAAATAGACTTACCAGTCAAAATCCTAAATAAACCAGTTCTCTATAACTTTACCAAAGACCCTGTTGCAAAATTAGGCACACATACCTTCTGTATTTTTTGCTAAAATACAAAATCTGCGGAGCACTTGGGCGCACGTGTGACCGCGTGGGAATCTCAGGTACTGTGAGCTTCCATTTTTACGTTTTCTGGATGCTTACCGGACATTGTAAATCTCTCCGAGGAGGAAAGAAATGGACATCTCCATTTTGGAGTGGAGAAACGGCCTCAGGAAAATACCCGTAAGGTGAAGGAAATAAAGAATCCAAAAAATAAAAATCGTTAAACTAACCTTCATGGAATTTTCCAGTAGATTTCCAGCCCCCATTTCTAAAATCGACCTCCTCAAATGTGAGCGGTCCGTGTAGAACCTCGCTTCAAAGGCGATTGTTTAAAGCCAGCCGAAGCACGGCTCAAAAGCGATGTACTGCCAATTTCTGTCTGGTAGATTCGGTCTCGGAAGCAAAAAAAACTTTTCCAATAGCAGCGTGACGATGTTATTGTATTACTTGTGTTTGTCTCCAGCGTATTACGAGTCTGTCAGTTTGTCTGTACTTCTGTCTCCCCCCCCCCATTGCCTAATTCGTTGCCTGCCCATATGTCTGTCTATATTTAACTGAATATTTACTAAACTACATACAGTATCTCCTTATCTACACTGATTGGAAGAAAGTAATTTGACACTTTCGATTTTAGACGTTTTGTCGAATATCTAGAAAAATACTTGACGAATTATCCTGAAATTTCAGGGGTGTAAAAAGGATATTACACCACATATATTTCAGCGAAGGTTTTCTCCCGAAGCAAATAGAGGACCTGCAAAGAAGTGAACCATAAAATAATGTTTGGAATCACCCTGTAAAAAATAATGCTTGAAATGCATTGTAGCTGTATTATATGCTTAAGAGGCTTGTTTTACTTTTCTGTGTTCATTTGTATCAGAATAGCACGTATATTCATGGAGATATAAAGGTTTCCTTAAAAAGGTCGAAATATTTTCGTAAGTTTTTTGTTTATAAGACGCAGGATTAACGCAGGATTGCATTTCAACCCAATGCAATGCCATTTTCAGGAAATTTGACAAACTACAGTGCAGACAACACCCTGCAATCAGAATAGAAAAATATTAAATATATGATGAAATATGAGTATTTGAAAATTCAGAAAGATATCGTCGATAGAATGAGTTGAATTTCAGTTGCTCTCAAAAATAAACAAAACGATAAGGGGTTTTCTCCAAATTTTTATTTTTGGATCGGGCACCAGTATCAACTTCTTCTCCTTACGCTGACATGAACAAATATTGACTTCATATTGACATGAGACCGTCTTCGTTGACGCTACCAAGTCATTGTGTCCTTCAAAATCTGAATTGCCAAACTCACTTATCTGATAACATGCTGTACCATTGTCTCCCCTACAAAGCTTTTTTGGAGGGACAGCATTTGTGCGGACAACATGAGCATCCACGCTATGAGAGAAGCGAACGCTCTCCAGCCGGCAGCCTCATAAAGGTGGTGCCCACTGGCAGCCGACGTCCGTTTCTCCTTAATGGCGGCAGGAATAAAGGTATTTGAGAGAAAACGTGGATGGAAAGGTGAAAAAACGAAACAGTTGCACGGGCAGAGAACCTGCCAGCTTGGGAGGGAAGGCATGCTGCTGTCTTCTGTGCAAATCGCTCGGAAACGAACGTGTAGGAGTAATGAGCTCTTTTTATACTTTCTCCGCTCCAACGGCTGGCAGTTCTTTCGAAATCGCCTCTCGCCGCAGCACAGGCTCCGTTTTTCGTTTGCTGGCGGCGATAGCAACATGGTAGCATGACGGCAGCACAGCTAAGCCTAACCCTTTATAGGCTTAAGAGTCCATTTCGCCAAAAAGGATCTGTTCAAAGGCCAGAATCGGTTTGCAGGCGTTTCAAGCCATTTGGACAGGACGAGATTTTCGCTGACCTTGGGAGATTTTCGCTAGGGCTTTTCGTCCCTTTACTATTAGCTCACGGGCATACCACGTTGAAAACACCCCTCCCCTTCCGCACAGGGAAGTTGGATATGTCTCGGGATTGCATTTACAACCTGAAGATTAAATGGATAGGGATGGGAACGCCCGTGGATTCGGGGACCCCCCTCATGCCCAACTTACTGGCCTTAAGACCTAAAAAGGCCTTGGTGCACAAAGGTACTAACAAAAACGATGTGGTATGACCAAGAAACACAAGCAAGATAAACCATCCACCACAAGCCGCCAAACCACATACAATTTCACACCTGGGAAAAACGGGGGAACCATTAGGGAAAGAAAGGAAACGAGTAGATACATAACACAACGACACACCCACACACATACAGCATCCACGCACATAGAGTCTACCCAGAAAAAAACCCCTTTTAAGGACCAACCTAAAACCAACCAAATTATCTCTTACTTACTTACTTACTTACTTACTTTTCAAACCCGCTTATCCGTTAGGGTCGCGGGGGCAGCAGCCCTATGGAGGATCTCCAGCGATCGCGATCTTCCGCCATCAGGCGCATGTCATCCCTGGTAATATCCAAGCGACTCGAACCCAGATTCTCCATGTAGTCTAGCCACCTGGTTCTAGGCCGACCCCTTGGTCTCTTACCCACCGGCTTGGAAAATAACAACTGCCTAGGAAGACTAGTTTGCGGCATCCGTATCACGTGGCCATACCAGCACAACTGAGATCTCTCAATGCGGAGAAGTAGCGGCT
This sequence comes from Rhysida immarginata, assembly GCA_023313115.1. Taxonomy (NCBI): domain Eukaryota; kingdom Metazoa; phylum Arthropoda; class Chilopoda; order Scolopendromorpha; family Scolopendridae; genus Rhysida; species Rhysida immarginata. The sequence continues at coordinate 146,877 of JAHWFO010037464.1, forward strand.
CAACACCTAAAGATTCCCTTATTGTGCTGCTGTACACTCTATCTAGTAGGGTAACACCTGCCACACCTCTCAGGAATCTCATTTCGGCCGCTTGTACCCGCGATCGCACTCTTTCGGTCATTACCCAAGCCTCATGACCATAGGTGAGAATGGGGACAAAGATAGATTTGAAGACGGAGAGCTTGGCTTTGTTACCCAGCTCTCGTTTCGTTACCACGGATCGCCACAGTTCACGTCTGACACAGCTTGCTGCACCGATCCGAGCATCCAATTCTTTCTCCTGCCGTCCATCACTCGTGAATGCAATCCCGAGATACTTGAACTTCTCCACCTGTCTCAATGAGGCTCCCCTAACATGGAGAGTGCACTGAGCAGGCTGTCTTGAAAGAACCAGAGCTTCGGTTTTAGCCACACTGATCTTCATCCCAGCTTCTTCACATTTGGCTGCAAACCGGTCTAGTGCATGCTGAAGGTTCGTGCGGGAAGACCCAAGCAGGACAAGGTCGTCCGCAAAGAGCAACCTCTCCACCAGGCAGTCGCCCACACAAACACGCTCATCGCCTCGGCTGCCCCTGTCTATCCAGTCCATAAAGATAATGAACAAGATGGGCGACAGTACGCACCCTTGGCGGAGTCCAACACCCACGGTGAACGGTCTTGACTTAATGCCATTTATCCGGACACACATCTCAGAGCTTTCGTACAGAGACATGATAGCAACCAGTAATTGCCCATCCACTCCATACTCTTGCAACACTTGCCAGAGCTTCTCCCGGGGAACCCTGTCATATGCTTTTTCGAGGTCCACAAAGTAAGCGTAGACCTCTTTTGCATACTCCCAGGATTTCTCAAAGATTTGCCTTAGAGAAAAGATGTGATCCGTCGTGCTTCGGCCAGGTCGGAAACCACACTGCTTCCCCGACAGTTTGGAGTCGACTATTTCCCGACTTCTCTTCTCCAGACACTAAGCGTACACTTTCCCAGGAATGCTGAGCAAAGAGATGCCTCGATAGTTGTTGCAATCTCTCTGATCTCCCTTTTTGAAGATAGGGATCACAATTCCTGTCTGCCATTGCTTAGGGGCCTGTCCAGATATCCAAGCAACCTGACACACCCGAGTCAGCCACAGGATACCATCCTGATTTAAGGCCTTTAACATCTCGGACCGGATTTCATCATCACCTGCAGCTTTGCCAGTCTTCAGGGACTTAATTGCCCATCTGACTTCTGTTTCAGTGATACTACCGTGACTATTCTCCGCTCCAAGGTGCACCTCGTATGCCTCAGTTGTTGTCACCGGATTAAGAAGAGATGCAAAGTATTCCTTCCACCTATGCAATACGCTCTCCTCCGTTTTCAGAAGCCTCCCATCTGAACTCTTAATAGTTTGTGATGAAAGAGACTTCTTTCCACGGAGGCGGCGCACGGTCTGCCAGAACACCTTGTTTGCCGAACCATAGTCTGCCTCCAATTTCTCCCCGAACTTCTCCCAGGCCTTGGCTTTAGCTGTTGATACTGTCTTTGCTGCTGCTTTTCGCGCCTCAGTGTACCGCACTCGACTCTAAGTTGACTTATTTGCAAGCCATAGCAAATAAGCTTCCTTCTTTGCCTTGACAGCTTCTTGGACTTCACCATTCCACCATGTAGTCCTTTTCTCACCGCCCTGCGCCACACTCAGCCGCTTACGACCACAGCACAAAGCAGCCGAAGTAATCACAGCAGTTTTAAACAACTGCCACTCCTCTTCAACAGTACCACGATCACTGGGTAGTTCTTTGAAACTTGAAGATATGCTATCTGCAAAGGTCTTCCTCACAGCTCTATCCTCCAGTGCCTCCCATTTGATGCGCCAAGTTTGTCTGAACCTAGTATTTCGCTTGGTTGGCATGGATTCAGAGAACCGCAAAGTGCAGACAACAAGGTGATAGTTCTGCCCCTCTTCTCACACGAGTATCCAACACTGATCGGAATAAGTCAGCTGAAACAATTACAAAATCAATCAGTGACTTCTGGTCCATTGCATCCCTGTACCAGGTATACTTATGGACATCCCTGTGCTGGAAGAAGGTGTTTGTGATGGAAAGTCCATTGTTGCAACAGAGATCCAACAAGCACCTCCCATTCGCATTTAAATCGGGGTCACCATTCCTCCCAATCACGCCCCTCCACGTTTGGTCATCAGCCCCTACGTGTGCATTGAAGTCGCCCATCAGGATGACAGAATCTGCACTCCCTCTCCTGCTAAGAGCAGCATCAACTTCATCTAGAAAAAGTGGGTACTCTGTGACTGCATTCGGAGCATATGCAACGAATAGAGAGAGAGACCGTTTCCCTATCTGAAGCCTCAGGAGACACAGTCTTCCACCTAAGGGGGTCCAATCTGCAACATAATCTGCCAGCCGGGGACTTGTGAGTATCCCCACTCCCGCCTGGGCAGTCATGTTAGGGTTGACACCAGAGTAGAAAAGCTTCCACCCTCCTTCTAAGTCCACAGTTCCAGAACCTGGACGTTTCGTAGAGGTAATACCTATGATATCCAGTCGATACCGTTTGGCTTCCTCCACTAACTCTGATTTCTTTCCTGTCATGGAGAATACATTCCAAGTGCCGATTGACAGCACCCGATCCCGTTGTCGCTTTACCAGTTTCTCCTCCTGGGTAAAGGCATGCGCTGCCCCCGACCGTTTCCCCAAGCGCATAGCGAGTGCAGTGGTGGGGCTTCTCGGAGGCATTGCTCCGAGATAACAGCCGGGAGACTGTCGACTATTTTTCGAACGAGAGCCTCTGCCTAACTCCCGAACGCGGGTGACTTTAACCTGCGCCACACCCGATGCAGTATAAATTCTCTTATTTGTCAACATCATGAGATATGTTTGTTTGGATACTCTTCGTCTCACTTCTCAACCATGACCTTTCTGGTAAGGGTGACCCTAAGGTAGCCGTGCTACAACCAGCATAGCTCACAGAATCCCTGAAGCACCCAAACCCCTGACCCACGGTAAGGGGGCATCCACTCAGGGGACCACTCAGGGGACCAAATTATCTCAACGAACCAAAACCAAACAACCAAAACCCCCTCCCCTATCCCCCTGAAAATTAAGCCATTATCACACGCTCCCGTTAAAAACCCCACACCCCAAAACCCAAGAAACTTTTGAGCCCCCCTTCGGGGCCAATTCCAAAACCAACAACCAGTGTAAAGTTTAACCCCCCCCCTCAACCTAGCCACGCACAAAACAAAACCAGTGCTTAAACCCAAAACCCCTCTCCAGGGCCAAAACCCTCAACAAAATACAACCCAAATAAAACACAAACCACCAACCCCCTACATGTTGAAAAACAAACCCATCCAAAGCCCATATACTTAGGGCCGAACCCAAAACAAAAATCTAAACGAAACCGAAATAGACCCAACCTCCCCAGAAAAGAAACATACCAATGCGTTTTTTTTCTCCAAACACACGCATATACCCGTAGAAAAACAGAACATCACCCAAAAGAAACCCCACCTGAACCCTTAACCAAACACCCAAACCCCCACATAATATCCCCACACCAAAGACAACCAAACCTCCTACCATCCCTCACCACATCCCAAACCCTCCCCACTCACCAAAACCCTAGTCCCTTTTTTATATAACACATGTAAGACCTATCTGACATAACACATAAAACCATAAACCCAAACGTTCAACATCCAAAGCTATTTAGACTCACTTGGCTCGAGCACTTACAAGGGTTACACTAAACCCAAAACAGAAACCCAAACAAACCAAAATAGACCCAAAAACCCCTAAAATTAAACACATGTTTTAATTCCCTATATACACACATATATACCCATAGAAAGACAGAAGATCACCCAGAAAAACCACACGAAACCCTTAACCAAACACCCAAACCCCCACATATCATCTCCACACCAAAGACAACCAAACACCCTCCCATCCCACCCCATGTCCCAAAAAAAACCTCCCCACCCACCAAACCCTAGTCCCCTTTTTTATATAACACATGTAAAACCCATCTGACATTACACATAAAACCATAAACCCAAAGGCTCAACGTCTAACGCTATTTAGACTCACTTGGCCCGATCACTTACAGGAGTTATGCTAACCCAAAGCAGAAACTCAAACTAAACGTCACCCAGAAAAACACACCAAAACCCTTAACCAACCACCCAGACCCCCATAACATCCCCACATCAAAGACAAACAAAACCCCCTCCCATCCCGCAGTACATCCCAAAAACTCTCCCCACTCACCAAACCCTAATCCCTTTTATTATATAACCCATGTAAAACCCATCTGGTATAACACAAAAAACCATAGACCCAAAGGCTCAACGTCCAAAGCTATTTAGACTCCCTTGGCTCGTGCACTTACAAGGGTTATGCTAAATCCAAAACAGAAACCCAAACAAAACAAAATAGACCCAAAAACCTCTAGAAAATAAACATAACTATACGTGTTTGTTTTTGTTTTTTTTTATAATGTATGTAAACCCATCTAACATAACACATAAAACCATAGACCTCAAGACTCCACGCCCAATACTATCTAACATCACTTGGCCCGAGCACTTACCTTAACAAACCCGCCTAATCAACGCCCCCCCCCGGGGGGGGGGGATAGCCTATTTACACCACCAAAACCGTCCAATGGGCATCTAGATACCCATGAAATCAAAAACCTAAGAGGATCCAACACCACGACAATGGAGGTATACCACTAAACAAAACCCAAAATCCTGAAACAAAACCAACACCAAACCCCCACCACCAACATCAAAAGAGACATAACAACCATAACAAATCCAGAAAACAAAAACAAACACGGCAAAAACAGAAAATTTAAAGTCCAGCCAGCTTTCGAAGACGACGCACTCTCTTTTTGAAATCCGCCGCCAAAACATCATCCAGTGCAGACAGGTCCCACCGCTGCACAAACTTGAGCGGGACCTGGCCCCACGTTACCACTACGCCCGACGCCAAAGACACGGTGCGGTCATCAAATTTTACAACTGTCGTATGAACAGAAGGGGACCTAGAAGTCGACGAAGAACTACCCCACGAGGATTTACGCTGCGCAGACTTACGGATTTTTGATCTACTTCAAAATACACCCGGAGGAGTACCATGATTCGACGACGAAACAGATTTGCGCTGTGAGCTACGAGGCACAAGAACTTCAAGTATCTCAGGAATTGAGGATACAACGTGCAAAACGTTCCAATTATAATATTTTCAAAAGCCTGCTCTAGCTGTTCCTCACATTTACTGTGCATTAGAGCCTTAAACAGAAAGTACATTTCTTGACGATTTGCTTGATTTATTTTGTTTTTCGTTTCTAAAAGCCAAGCCCACACAGCTTTAAGGACATGAAACTGACAAAGCAGAAGTGTTCTTTGTGGAAAATGTTTTTTTTAAAGGCCTTCGTTCTTTAAGATCATTGTCAGTGAGGATGACAGTAGGAAAATTTTGGCCGTGGAATGAGTTTTCTGGAAAGCATTTTCCTACAAGATCTTCCAATGCAGCTGAAAAACATTCTTCTATTTCAACATTACTTATAATTGTACCGCCCGGTAATCCACCAGCAGGAGTTGGAGTTATGAGCAAGTACACACGGTGCCTTTGACGATCCATGCCTCCAGCAGCATCCACGAACATTAACTCCGACGACTGTTCGACAAAAGCGTGAGTCCGCAACATTAAAGGGGTGCAAACGCACACACACATGCATGAATTTTCGATTTTCCTCACCCAAGCTTTCTCTCCTGTTTCCTTCGAATAATTTTCCAGAAATTTTTCGAGATCGGAGATCATTTCATCACCACATCGCTGACCATATTGCTCTTTAAATTCCTTTTCAAACAGATGATAGACGACAGACCGTGTTGGAAGAAACCGCTTGTCAGCATCAAGCACATGGTAGTCTTCTGGGTGTTCACACAAAATATCCATCTTTAAGCAATGCAAAGCCGAGCTAGGTGAGTGACCATGGAGAAAAAGTTCCCGGAGTTTTAACCTGGTCCTTGTAGACATGTCGTGGTGTCGTAGCGCAGAAGCACTATGAAGTGGGTGGTTGTGAATGTTGAAAAGGTTAACAATGCACGGCCATTCTTCATTCAAAGGGTCCGGGTTTTTTCCCCTGGACTTACGATTGAACCTGAAAGAATAAATTATATGATCATGATGATAGTTTTGCTATTCCCAAAAATTTGAAAAATCGATTTCAAATTAATTACATTATATTAAAATTAATTAAAAATTATTCAATTTTTAATTTAAACGTAAAGGTTGTTTAAATTTTAAATAATCAGCTTTGATTAATTTGAATGTTTTGATTAATTGAAAACAAAATTATTACCTCCGCACAATTATTTGCATCTTCGCTTGACATCCAGTGTTGTTAGATAACCTAATTCCTTGTGACTTATATCCGGTGTTATGTTGGCAGCGTAAATCCAATTTGAATACGTTGATTTTTCCACTGCGCGGGTAAGTCGCAGCAGTTCTCCATTGCACCAACCACTGCTCACTGAACTGTTCTAGCCAGATCTATTAAAAAAACATTTCTTTTAAGCAAGGAACATCAGTTATGCTTTGTTTTATTGTTTTTGGATTTCATACATCAAATACTGTGATTGTAATGACCTCGTGATTTAAACTTATTTACCTTGGCATCTTCTTCGCTTGAAACACCATGTATGCGAAACTCAGCAGTGAAATTGTCTTTCTTCTGCTTTAAAACTACAGCTACAGAATTTGTACTTATACGATTTAGGAAGTACGTTGCTGCAGAGATTGCAGGGATGTTCATTGCTCCTGCTGCATCTAGGCATCGTGGTTGCGGCGACATGGTTGCGGAAGCATGCTCCTCCATGTTCGCTACAGCGTTCGCTGCGCGTTTGCTCTTTGCTAGCCGCCTCCTCCCCCCTCCTGTAAGAGGAGTTTTCCACTATCCGCTATAGTTGTAAATCACCTCTTAGAGGACACCGCTCGCAGTTAGACGTTGGATGCAGAACGTATCAGGAATAGGAAAAATGCAGCACAGGCTCCGTTTTTCGTTTGCTGGCGGCGATAGCAGCATGGTGGCATGATGGCAGCACAGCTAAGCCTAACCCTTTATAGGCTTAAGAGTCCATTTCGCCAAAAAGGATCTGTCAAAGGCCAGAATCGGTTTGCAGGCGTTTCAAGCCATTTAGAGAGGGTGAGATTTTCGCTGAATTTGGTAGATAGTTTTTTCCCGTTAACGCTGTAGCGTCCCTCCACCCCCACAATCGCTATGGTTCCGTCAAACTCGAACACGAGGTTGGCGTTGGGTAAGAGGTGCTAAGAGTTCGAGACCAATTACTACGAAATGCTCCTTGACAACGTGATATTCAGTGCACTATAACTCTTTATTTCCATTTAGACTTAAAAATCTATGAACATTATACATATTAACTTTTGACACGCTTATCATATTAAGTAGAGGGGCCCCTTAAAATATCAAAATACAACAAGAGAACATTGACATTATTCAGAGTGGCAGATCCGACTTACAAACTAAAGCTTTACCGGCACTCGGGTTCAGAAATAGATCAAGGTCTACATACATGGAGGTCCCAGCATCATTACTGAGGGAGTATAAAACTCCTAGCCACATTTGTCAGGAAACTCCGCGCACTCCCGCATAAGTATTCCTTCTTCATTAACGCACGTCGGCGTAGCGCACCTCCTTTGCTAGGGCAATTAGGGGAGAGGTGCAGAGACCCCTCTTGGCCACTGGCAGATCGAAAGTTCCGTCACCGTTTTCAGTGATTTATTTTTAAAACATAGAATCTACTGATGCAATGAACTTGGGCAATACTCCCCTCTGACTGAGTTACCTGCGTACAGCGTGACCGATACATTTTTTTGAACTAAGTGCTTAATACCCTGACTTAACAGTTTATCATTATAACTATAAACAGAGTAAACAGCATGCTTAAAAAGTCGCGGAAATAGCTGACAGTTCTGGGTTCTTTTGAGAGCTACGCTATAAACAGCGTGTGGGTGCAGTGACGACACTTAGAATGTTCGTGGCGATTGCTCGCGGCGGGAGGACCGTCGGCACGCTAGAACTAGACGTTCCGAGTGTTCGTTTAATTCTCCGCACGTTGTTATAATAATAGTCAAAACACTCACCAATAATCTTCAAAACCGACTCCAATGACGAATGAACTGCTATTTCCATCATCGTTATCATATTTGTCGACATCATGGCGGCGTCATTGCTTCGACTTCCATTTAAACAACTTAGGTCCAGTACTCATACGACAATTCATCATGTATCCAGGTTCGGTTTCCAGCGCAGAATAGTAAACAACATAATTACATTAGACATATTACAAATAAAATGTTTATAAGCTAAATAATAGAAGTTCCCTCTCCATATCTTCAGTTTTGAACGATATAGTCAAGGGAAATCGACCTGAGCAGAAAAACACAACTATACCACTCCCGGCCAGAATTTTTTTTACATATAGAGAGAAAAAAAAAAGGAAAAAAAATATAACATTCAACAAAACCGTGACGTAAAAATACTTCTCTGAACACGATCGCAACATTCCTCTGTTGCAAGCTGAGACGATTTTCTCGGAAAAACTCCTAACAAACGCAGCTTCCAACAGAGGATTAATTACGATCGCTCACACGCTAACAACAAATGACTAAAACAACCACCTATATCCTTAACATAACGACAAAACAACTCTTATAACAACAGCTACAAACCATATACCGGATTTCTTGGCTACCTAACACTAATACGTAAATACGCAAATAAATTCCAAAGATATTTCCCCCTTCATTCTCTTTTCGCTCGGACAACAAGTGACTACCAGTACACTGGCACGTCACACACGCCCGACAGAAAACCTCGAACATACCCTGTCAAGGGTAACGTTCGAGAACACACACGCAATCACAACTACACTACACACACACACACATAAAGCAAAACCCAAAACAAAACAAAACAATTCTCGCAATTATACCTCCATCTACACATTCAAAACCCAAGCAAAAGACACTACACTACTGTTCACCACTCACTCTACTCAGCAGCACTTACTGACACCTTTACACAACCCAAACTCATTCTGCATTACCATTCCAATTCACAAAAGCTAGTATCACCTCTCCCTAATATCATTGTAGTGTCCACATATTCGTCAATGCTTGATTCCTCCTTCCTCATTTCCACTTCCTGAACGCTGTTCATGTTTCGCGCCCCAAGCTTGCTCCCCTTATTGCCTCTCCTTTTCTTAGTCGCCTCCCCTCTGCTAACTGGCTCTGGCTACCCCTGTTTTCTTTTTCTTAGACCCCTTGGGATTACTCAGCTCACTACTAGCACTTCCACTTTTCTTCACCTTTGCATTATTTCCCACTTTTTTGCGGACCTCTTCAATAATCTTCACTCCCCCCTGCCATAACGACTTTGCTTTTGCTGAAGACTCAGTCCTCAGTAGTGCCTCAGCCCCTGTCCCCTCCTTTTGGGGCTCTTCTGTCCCCATTGAAACGTCGACCAAGAGCACTTGCCCCGACTTGTCATTCCTCCGTGGTGCTTCAATTTCATGCTCCACTATCAGAGTTTCCAATGGCCTACCTTCCCCAGTATGCATACCGACTATCCCTTCTTGAAGTACCCGGTACCCCATATTTCTAGCTCTCACATTCAATGTGCCAGCAGCACCTGGTCCTTCCGGTAGGAATGTGGTACGTGGATCATACATCTGAGAGTCTGGAGGATCGACCCAGGACACGTTCTGTCCATTGTCCCATACTCGCGTTGCCACTGCCTGGTTCACGTCTATACTCCTCCCTATATGACCTCCCATTACTATCACCCCATACACAATCACCTGCGGATCGAGGTTCGATCCCCGTTTCCCATTCCGGTAGACACAAACCCCCGGCCTCACATGTATTTACAGCAGCCTGATGTAGGCCCTCCATTGCTTCCATCCTTGCCTCCCACTTCGACCACACCTGTCTAGACCTCACCCATTTTACATCCCTAAATTTCACCCCCCCTGACCTTTACCCATCCCATGCCATCGGTCGCACACACTTCGAATGGCCCAGCCATCTCGCGGATCTCCTCAGCCTCCCGTGATTAGCTTCCCTTATCATCACGGTTTCTGGTTGAATCGCGTTATGAATATTGTTATCCATGTTTAATCCATTGCTCCCAGACCGCATTCCATATTCGGCGCAACCTTCATACATATCATGAATTCCTGGCTGTGCAACCCCATAGGCTATTTCTTCTATTGGCAACACATCAGCACTTCCGGTGACCTGAGTCGCAGCGCACTGGAATGTCATTCCCTTTAGGATGTCCATACCCAATATTCCGTCATATGGGTGGTCTGCAAACGAATGGATCAAGAACGTCCGTGTGCCCATATGACGGCCTTGGACTACTACATCCAGCGTCCCCCCCTGCCTAAGGTTTAGGCAGCTGCCATTGATCCCTTTAATGGTCATGTCCATTACCTGTAAGGGGGGGGGGGGCTGGAAAGCTGATGGTACGCCTCTTCATCTATAAGCAACACTTGAGAGCCAGTGTCGAACAGCATGGTGACAGGCTGCCCTTGCAGGTACACTGTTGCAAGACACGTACCGCCCTCACCACACTGTGTCAACACGGGTTCCTCAAGCTGCCCACTTGTATTCACGCTACGTGGGCGTGGTGCGGCCTGCGGACAATTTCTGGCAATGTGGCCCAATTGTCCACATCGATAGCAGCCGTTATTCGTAGTCGGTCTACGCGGAACAATAGCTTGCGTCTCATTCTGAGTAGGGGCTATCTGCACCGCGGGTGCTTTTGCCTGCACAACCATAAATTTTTCTATAGTCCGCGGTAGGCCTTCCACCATCACTTCCAGTTATTTAATAGACTCCTGACAATTACACCCCTGACTTTGCTGCTTCATATTTTCAACCCCCAGGGTGCACATATTCGACTCCATTTGACTCCGCCCCCCACTGTTACTATTACCTTGGTCACTTAGGTTCATCTCCCCGGACTCTATGGCGTTCAACAACTTCTTATTTCTTTTTTCCAATTCCTCTGATCTCATGGCCAGTTTCAATGCCTCCTTATAAGTCTTGGGGTTCGCTATCATCAGCGCCCTCCTGTGAGCGATCAAACAGCTATTACTAAATCGTTGTAGTAATATGGTTTCCCTTATGGGGACAGCTTCAGGAGTAGCGCTGATATATCTTGCCATGGCTAACTCCAAACGTCCGGCAAACGCAGCCACTGACTCGGATGGCCCCTGGATTGTGTCGTGAAGATCGTGTGAGAAGTCCCGCGTCACCTTGAGGCGACCAAATACCTGCTCCAAACGTGCTCGGTGTTGATCATATTCCTCAATGTCGAATACTTCATACTCCGCTGCACGTTTGGCAGCAGCCCCTTTTAATTTGGAGTGTATTATGGTCACCTTTAATTCCGGTGTCCAATTCGCAAACGTTCCTATTCTATCCACGCTGGCCAGGAAGGCTTTAATTGTTACACCCCCCCTTCTTCCCCCACAAACGCTGGTACAGCTCCAGTGTAACCCGGCCAACCCTGGGGCTGCTGCAGCCCCCACATCACCCTCGTCTCCTGGCATTATCAATTACAATTACACTTACAGTATCACACACCAGACTTTGATCATTTCTGTTGCACTCCCACCCACAGTGCCACACTTCAGTTATTCACAAATACACACCCTCTATGTTCTCAATGCAAAAATCTCCACTTCCACCCCTTTGCTAAACAGACTCCTTCTAATTCCCAATTCCAAAATCCAAAAAAAAATATTTTTTTTCAACCCTACCTTTCTATAGGGCTTTTCGCCCCTATACTATTAGGTCACGGCCATACCACGTTGAAAACACCCCTCCCCCTCCGCACAGGGAAGTTGGGCATGTCTCGAGATTGTACTTGCAACCCGATGATTGGTGGAAAAGGAAAGGGAACGTCTGTGGATTCGGGCCCCCCCCCCCATGCTCTACTCGTGGGCAACAAGACCTCAAGAGGCCTTTCATACCAAAAGGTACTCAAAAACCATTTTTTTCCCCAATTTTTAAAATATATATATAAAACAACATGCATACATAAAATTCTTGACGACAAATTCGACAAAGCCTACAAATACAAACCATCACTCAAAACATAAAACATATAAGCCAGCTAGATATCTCGAAAGACAGCAAAGTAGGGGTGCTTCTAACATGATTTTTTTTAAAACATGTATACCATGAAACTGCACATTCACACACGGGGTTTCTTGTGGATTAAAGGATTGCATACTAACATTCCACTTCCGAAACCATATTAGATATATATATATTCAAATTTCATTTTTTTATGGCAGAGATTCCGGAAAAACAAGAAGAAAGTCTTTCTGGTGAGGTAGAATACGATTCAAAACATTTGGAAGGCCACAACGTTTTTTAAACTAATTTGTTGGCAAACGGTCAAACTCAACTCGGAGATGGAAGCTAATTGAGGAGTACAGGCGATTCTAAATTTCCTCGGGAGTCCACATAACGCCTCTAAATCTTTCGTAACTAGCTTGTCTCAGTAGCCTTTTTACTTCAGGTGCCACAAAATCGAATGCGAAAGTATTTCTCACCGGGATAGGGTTGGCAAAACTCACGGTAAAAAAAGTAATTTTCCCAGAAACGTTGAAAACTTTTTTCTATCCCGTTCCAAATGGTTGTTGCTAGAGGGCACGTATAAAAGAGGTGCTCCAAAGTTTTATCATTGCCACAAAATTCGCAAAGGGGGCTATCACGCAGCCTGCGTCTGTGTAGGACGGCGTTTGATAGAATGGCGCCATGTGCTAGACGCCAAGACACGCCCCATGCCACTGCTGTAGGACTGGCCTGGCCTAAAACACCCCAGTTTATTGGACCGGATAGCAAGAGGCAACACGGAAAACCTGTGTTCCAGCCAAAGCTGAATATATGTCTGACACCGAGCCTGTTGTTGATGCGTCGGGGGAGATGAATTCACGTCCCGCCAGGATTACTCTAAAGGACTGTTCAAAGAAAGGAAGGGGATTGACGGAGTAAGTATAGCAGTTTTCTGCCCAAGTAGGTTTCTGCCCAAGTAGTTTTCTTATCGCATATCCACAGAAGTAAGTGACATATCCAATCCATAAAGGAGGCGTGGAGCTTGTAGCCGAAGAGTAGAAATATTTCATGTGCGCTGCCTGACTTAGGCGTTGTATCACTGGAACAACCAAACCCCCATCCACTGCTGGTACTTGCATGATGCACCGGGCAATTGGCTCGTATTTGTGATCTACTCCTCATAAGATGTCAAATAATAAACGTGTCAGGCGGGGTATGGCGGACGGTGGAAGGAGAATGACAGAGGCCAGGAAAGTAATTTTTGGCACGAAAAAACGACGGATAATGTTCGCTTTGATTTTAAGCGAGAAACGCCTACCGGAAAGAATTCACGGTAATGTTCGCTTTTGAGAATTTTTCGTGGACTCCTTAAAGTCGAATTCACGTGCTAAACCAGTGAATGTAAAGAATAAAAAGATAATTGCATGTCATAAGACAATCGATTTGTCAAGAAGGAATACAGTGTTACTTTCTGTTCATCTTTTAAGCATTACTGACATCGGCGCGCCCACGTGAAATCGCTTTGTCGAAGCACGATTGCTCAGGTGCTCATAATCTATATTATTGTGTAGCGGAAGAATAGAGCTATTTATTGGTTTTATAATGTCCGTGCGTCCCCTTCATAATTTCTACATTTTTTGAGGTAGAAGGTTGAAATTCGGAATATAACTTCCTATGTGCACTATTTAAATTGGTTTTGATTGGTACACAGGGATCGAAATTACAGGGGTAGGATTCAGAGAGGAAAACATATCTATGAGCTATTTAGGTACGTAAAGGCGTGAAGTTCAGTATTCTGATTCCTGTAGGTAAGATCTACATTATTATGAAGTTAAGACCCAGTTGTTCCATTGGGGTCGGATTTGCAGGGGAGGCGGTCACTTGGTCTTGGGGTGGCGGCAACATATAATAATAATAATAATAATAATAATAATAATAATAATAATAATGTAACAACTTCACTGGGAGACCCAGACCAGATATACCGGAAGAGGTACCCAATGTTGTCCCCCAACAGGCTAAACGCCCAAACGGGGTTAATGAAACAATTAAATACATAAAGCATACATAAAATAAGTGCTAGTGAAAAATCATAAAAACAACAAGAAGAAATAAATAAATAAATAAAATAAGATATAAAAAATGGCAACAAATAGAGCCAAGTCAAAGAACATCACAGACAGCATAAAAAAATAAAATAGAAGAAAATATTAAAACATAGACCTAAAACTATCTATAAAAATATCCGCATCAGGATCGCTAAAATTACTAAAAAATACTTAACAATTTATACGTCGGATTGTGCTTAGCAATTTGAGTAAGCCATTTATCTATTTTGAACAGTGTTTTTCGATGTCTATTACATTTAGGAACATATAAATGAATAGACTCGAGTATGCAGGGAACAAAAACCTTTCCCCTCAAAATCTTTTTAAACAAATTCTCTAGGCTAATAGACAACACGAGACAGATTAAAACACTCCTCCGAAATAATACTGGAAGAACGCCTGAAATTGCTTTTCGTTAAAAGAAATTTCTGGAATCTAGAAACTTTGTGTTGTAGCACTGAAAAGTCATAAGAAGGACCGGAATACCATATAATTGCACAATAGACTATTTTAGGGATTATTAAAGATTTATACAAAGTTATAAAGGTGTTCATATTCCTAAAAAAGATTGCACACCTTTTAAGTACCCCTATTCTACGACATGTCTGACTTTTTAAATATTCTAAATGTTTAATAAAGGACAAATTATGTTAAAAATTGACTCCAAGATCACTTGTATCGTATCTTTTTTCTAATGGGGTACCACATAACACGAAGTTCATAGATTTTCTAGAAAATATAATAAAAAAAGATTTTTTTGGATTCAGGTCCAATTCATTATGAAGCAACCATTCAGATATCCTATCCAGAGCTAACTGAAGTTCCCCAACATCTGACCAGCCTGACACAGAAGAAAAAATTTTAATATCATCCGCATAAAGTAAAACCGAAACTTTGGTAGTCTCATTAACGGAGGAAACAATGGGAAGTAAATATGCAATAAACAGAATAAAGAGCACAGGCCCAAGCGGTGAACCCTGAGGCACTCCGCTTAAAATTTTCCCAACCCTTGATTTACAGATAATATTGTCTATGAAATAAGATCTATTCAACAGGAGTGATGAAAACCAGTTAAGCATATTAGACGAACATCCCATCACATTTAACTTTTGAAGGAGAAGATTAGAATTAACTCTATCAAAAGCCTTGCTATAATCAAGGTATATCACATCCACTTGCTTGCGCTGATCTAAATTGCGAGTAAGATAATGCATTGCCACGGATAAATTAGTCTGAGTCGATCTACCTTGTCGAAAACCGTGCTGTTCTTGAGGAAGATGTAGTTCAATAAAACTAGAAAGGTATTTCGCAACACAAGTTTCCATGACCTTCGCCGGGAAACTAATCAACGTGATCGGTCTATAATCGCCTGGAGCGCTTGGAGATCTGACTTTTGGAATAGGCCGCACTCTAACAAGTTTCCAAGCTGCCTAAATGATTCATTAAAAAGGACGCAAAAAGGAGTCTTAAGAGCCTCGAAACAACCCTTATAAATATAGTCAGGTATCCCAAAACAGTCCAGCGCTTTGGAGGACGAGATGTACAGTCATCAAAGGGAAATAATCCACACTTGAATTTTACTCTAAGTTTTACTGTTTCAATATTAATTTATTTTTAATAATTTAATATTACATTTAGAGTTAACATTATTAAGATTATTAAATTTAAATAATTATAATTAAAAAAGCTATTAAAACAACACATTAGCATGAAATGTAATATTAAGTATTAAACTCGTGTGGATTATTTCCTTTGGTTGACTGTACTTAGCAATGGAAACAATCATGGATTCGACAATAGCCCTCATATCAAATTTAGTCTCAATTGATTTCCATCGATTATGCACACAATTAAGATTGGGAAACAAAAGACGGTCATTACCCATATTTAATTCAAAATTTTCTACCAAGCCTTCGAGTTCGGATGGGGAAGGGGTTGCAACGATTTTGAATTTTTCCGAAAAGGTTTTTTAGTAATATTCCAAACATTTCGGTGTTTTGCTAAATTTGAGCCCTTGATTGCAGCATAGTAAGATTTGAATGATAGTCTTAAAGAACGTTTGAACATAGTCCTAAATAACTTAAACTGATCGTAGGATGCTGGATCGGCAAATTTCTTATATTGTGAATGCCAATATTTTTTTAGATGAAGTAGTCTAATTGTGTCGCTGGAGAACCAAACTGGATAACCATTGTTTTTCTTACTTTTAGCAGATAAGTTTACACCTCTCACTGAGCTCGCTTTAGGAACAAAAAATTCGATATCAATCTTAATAATATTCACTATACAGGGTGATTTACATCGAATGTAAAATACTTAAAGGGGGTATTATAGAGGTTAAGATAAACACAAAACGTCCTATGAACATGGGTTCAAATATGAACGATAACTGAGATATGAACAGAAATAAAAATGCCGCCACCAAGCTCAACAAGTTATAATAACTCAGATTCTGTAAAGCCTAGATTAATGAAATTTGGAGGAATAACAGAGTACATAAGACTGTGTGTCACCTCGGTTTTGGCAGAGATTGGAGAATGCGAATGAGGTGACAATGAAGGTAAAAGGAGATTCTCCGCATTTAATGACATCAGAGCAACGACCCAATGGGAAGGCGGTAGAAGAAATGGAGAAAGAGAAGGCGAAGAAAAAGCCGACCCCTTGGAAAGGAAATAGAGTAGGTCGGAAGAAGAGAGATCGGGCCGTTCCCTCATTGGAAGAAGAGAAAAGAGAAGTTTTCGTCGGGAGGAATTTGGAAAGGAAAGAGGAGAAGAAAAATGACTTGAGCGAGAGAAGATGGAACCGCTCTTGGGCTGCGAAAACAACGAAACCCGACGTGAAGGTGAATGGTGGTGAAAAGCCGAGAGGACGCACCAAGCCCGAAACGGAGAGTGCATACCAGGCAAGGAACAGCAGCTGGAAATTAAGGAGGATTCCAGAAAACAGAGGAAAAGCTGGTTACGCCGGTAAGGCTAGATTTAAGTGCTCTTCGGTGGCAACGTGCGGAGCCATTAACGTAAAGACTGGATACAGAGGCGGAGTTGGCTGCCATACACGCGCCTTCTATCGCAACGAGCGAGATAAACTTTTATTCCCCTCCAAATTATGCGCTAATGGTGACTCTCAACTGCGAGGTTCGATTTTGCCCGGAATCCTCACGGAGATAAAGACGTCCGACAAGAGTGACCGGAAATCCCGCTCACCGGCCAACGAACCGTTTGTTCAAGAAACGGTGAAAACCATTTCAGGAACTGAGGAGTTGGAAAACAATCTACAAGCCAGATTTGACAATTTCGTCTTGACCGACACCGAAAACGGCGCCATTCAACAAGGGACCTCTAGCCCAGCTGTGAATGGATTTGAAGACGCCGACGGAGATGTCAAGTCGAATTCAAACCAGTGGCAATTGCAAACTTCAGTCTCTTCCGAGAAGAAGGAGCCATTGGTATTAATTTTTCGCTCCCGTGTGAGAGGATTTATTTTCTACTGGATTTGTGTGGGTGTTTTCTCGACTGTGGACATTTACCCGGATTGGACTTTTCACTGGATTTCACTGGACTTTTCACGTGAGTGACTTTTGTTTATTTTCTCGATTGTGACTTTTGTCGGTGTGCGTGACCCCAGGCTTGTCTTGGGTGTTCACGGCCCGACCATCGCCATCATCTATTGCTCCTGGAGGAAGACCATCGACAATGGAGCGAATGGTACTACTTACCTTCGACGGGCGCTACTCCGTATGCGACGTGATGAAGGCCATTTATGCCAAGACGGGCATAGCTCCGAAATTGCCGTCTGAGAAGCCATCATTCATCTGCTTGCAGAAATTATCTGCTACGGAAGCTCGGATGCTATGCCAATCCAGGAATATTGCGGATCGTCTCATCGCCGCTGATTTTGTGAAGGTGGGTGACACCACTGTTAATTTTTTTCCGGCCGAGCCAATGCATTTGGTAGTTAATGGTAAAGGGGTTTGTCCCCTGTTATCAGATAAATACGTGATTAGCTTTTTTCGGGATTTTGGTGAAGTGTACAAGATGTATCGCCCAGACCATTCAGACACTCCTGGTCTCCAAAGCGGAGATGTATTCCTGGATATGAAGCTAGACAGAGAGATCCCCGATTCCATGGTTATGCATGGGGAGAGAATTTACGTAATGTATAGGGGCATGAGAAGGTGTTGTTGGTACTGTCGCAAGAGCACCCATATCAAGAGGGAGTGCCCTCTATTGCGACGTTGTGACTTTTGTAATCGTCTAGTGGGCAGGAACCATCAATGCCCACAGGGTGCTCTTGTGGAAGAATCAGCCGATACTGCTTTGCCGTCATCTCCAAACAACTTGGACGAGCAAGATGGTACTTCCCGTCGAGTCTCCCCTTCTGTCCCTGCGGTTGGAGACTTGCGTTTGGTAGACACAGCAGACGCACAGATGGATAAGGCTGCAAGTACTGATGAGGATCCGAGTATGTACATCGGTCCTCAATTGACTATCGACAATGAGTATCCGTCTTCACTTCCTCCGCAAAATTCATCTCAACCTCTGGACACATCTTCGACCCCGTCATTACAACCTGCAACAACTTCTACTGCCCCACCAGCAGTATCAACTGAGCCTCTTCTGAATGCTGACCAAAGGGATAACAGGCACAGATCTAAACGTCGATCATCAAAATCATCTCGGCGAAATCGTAAGAAATCAGATTCGTCCTCTGTTGAAGCGACCAAAGACACCGGTGAAACTGTGCGGGATCGATCACCTAATGCCAGGACTGCATCTCCTGAAGATCAGAAGTCTTCGCAGGGGCAAGATCTGTCCTCTTCTAATAAGTCGTCAGTATGAGGATAATATCGTGGAACGTTAGATCCTTAGGCTCTCGTTTCAAGCAGTCAGTTCTTTCCACATTTATCGCTCTGCATTCGCCAGATATTTTGCTCCTGCAGGAGGTTAAATTGGCACCTTCGCAAGCACTGTATAATCTGGATAGCTTGCGCAACCTTTGGCCAAAGAGCCAATGGTTTATAAACTCTAATTCACCTTTTGGGCAAGGGGTCGCTATTGCCATCTTCGACCCCAATATTCAGGTTTTAAATAAATCACAAGATCTTGAATGCAGAGTGATAGCATTGGATCTAATAACATCTGGTTTTAAGTTCCGACTGCTCAATGTATATGTCCCTTGCCGTCCAATTGAGAAACATAATTTCTTTAAGGATTTCGATTCCTTTTTGCTTGCGTCTCTTCCGTTAGTCCTTGCCGGAGACTTTAACTGTCACCCAGATCATAATAACATCTTTTCCTCTGGGCCAGTGTTTTCTCTTTGTCAGCAGAACGCATTGTTTGATTTATGGCCATCCACCCACAAGGAGTCTGGTTTTACTTTCCATCAAGGTGTCAGCATTTCTTATCGTTTAGATCTATTTTTAATTGACAATGCGTTTGCTGGTTCCCCAGGTTCTATGACCATAATTCCTTGCAGTTTTTCTGATCATAGCGCCATTGTTTGGAATTGGCATCTTCCTTCGATGGCAGGAACTGCTGCGTCTCCATCTTGTCAGTGGTTTCTGAATGTTTCTCTTTTGGATAACGAGAGCCATATGGAATCTTTCGTTCAATTTGTGGAACGTCATCTCCACAATTTGCCTCCGACCCTAGATTCGTGGCTGTTTTTGAAAAAAAGGATTCGAAAATTTATTAGAAGGATTGGAATAAATGAAGCCAGGATTCGTAAGCGTCGTCTCCTCATGCTCGAGGAAATCTTAAGGTTTCTTCGAAACTCTACTCTTAAAGAAGAGTTCGCCGCTGACATACGCCAGGTTAAAAGCGAAATAAATGCATTGCTGGTGCGGAAAGCTGCAGGTGCAGCTCTTAGGGCCAAACTTAAGTGGGCTTCTGATATTCGGCATATGTCATCGGCGGTTTTTGCTGAAGAGCGTCGTTGTGCGGCTGTGAGATCTTGCCGCCGTTTGGTCGTGGAAACTGGGACGGTGGAGTCTGACGCGGACATCTTGTCAGCTTTCCACGCCCACTTTTCCTCGTTTTTTGATGATCCTGTCTCTCCTTCAGAAGTCACGAGATCTTGGGTGGAGGCACTGCCTCCGTTTGCTGACGACGTGGATACAACCATTACTCGTCCGTTTGTTGAAGACGAAGTTGTGTCCTTCCTGTCTGCCGGGGGCCGTCTTCAGTCTAGTCCAGGCGTGGACGGCTTTCCGTATGCGTTCTATGTTAAGACATGGAAGGTGTTGGGGCCTTTTCTTGTCCGGATGTTTAATTCTATCCTTTCTGACCCTTCCTCCATTACTTCCGAGTTTACGGTGGGCAGGATTATTCTTCTGCCTAAGATTCCATCTCCCGAGCAGGTTTCTCAGTGGAGGCCTATTACTCTGTTGAACACAGATTATAAGGTTTTCACTGGGGTCCTGCAACGTAGGTTAAAACTTTTCGCCCCCGAGTTTTTCGATCCTGGACAGTCCTGCTCAGTGCCATCGCGCAGGATGTCTGATAACCTTATTATGATCCGTTGTGTAATGGAGGAAGTGCGCTTGCGTCGTCAATCGCTTGCGATTCTTAGTCTGGATCAAGAAAAGGCCTTTGACAAGGTGAACCATGCCTTTCTGTGGGAGATCTTTCATCATCTTCGTCTTCAAAACTTTGCTTTGGTTTTAGCCTCACTTTATGCAACAGCTACATCCTTTGTTTCGATCAATGGTTTATGTTCGCCTTCTTTCGATCTCTTGAAAGGCGTTAGGCAGGGGTGTCCTTTGTCCCCCCTGCTTTATATTTTTTATCTTGAACCGCTGTTGCATCTTTTAAATCGTCACCCTCAAGTGAGAGGATATTCATGGCCAGCTGCGTCGATAAACATCGCTACGCTTGCGTATGCCGATGATATTGTTCTCTTTGCCTCAGATCCTAATACCCTGGATGTTTACAAAAAGTGCTTTGATTCTTTCAGTGACTCCACTGGAAGCTCTATAAACTTTGGGAAATCTAAAGGGATTGTTTCAGGGTATTGGGCTGATGATCATCTCCGTCGATTTCCGATCTCTTGGGGTTATCAAATAGTCGTCTTGGGTTATACCTTTTCATTTACTTTGTCTATGGATTTCGTACATTGGAAACCAGTAGTTGAAAAATGTGTGTCTCGCCTAAATAAGGCTTTTCGTTTCCGAACATCTATGTTGGTGAAAGTTAATTATGTGAAAACGTATATCATTCCATTGTTGACGGCTAAATGCTTGTTCTCCCTTCCATCTTGGCGAGAGCAAACAATGCTTCGTCGGAAAATGGTCGATTGCGTGTGGGGCGTGAATTTCAGCAATAGTAACAGTCACCCGTTGCGTGCTGATTTTCTGTTTGCCCCGTTTGAGAGAGGTGGGTTAGGGCTCCCGAT
Organism: Rhysida immarginata; assembly: GCA_023313115.1. NCBI lineage: Eukaryota > Metazoa > Arthropoda > Chilopoda > Scolopendromorpha > Scolopendridae > Rhysida > Rhysida immarginata. The sequence continues at coordinate 168,544 of JAHWFO010037464.1, forward strand.
GATTCGCCAACGTCTTGTGGCGGCCAGAATGGCGGCTCTGATTCGAGTGTTCCTAATTCCTCCTCCTATTTGGGCGAATTTTGTTTTTATTCACCTTCGGCTGTTTTTTAAAGCCAACGGTTTCCCAATTTCATCATCCTTGCCAATAGTCGTATTGGGTCAGGAACCAAAATTTTATCGGAATATTCGAATGGAATTCGAGTCTTTTATTTCTTTTCTTCGTGCTGTTAGTTTTGATTCTGTGGGACTCTTAAAAGAGTCCTGGTTTTTTGGAAATTCAGGTTTGAATTTGACTACGGATGTGGTCCGTTTATATCCTAATTATCCCTGGGCATCGATCTGCAAAGTGTTAAAACTGGTAACCTTTGAGAATGACGTTTTCAATTTTCAGTGGAGGTTGTTGCACCAAGGGTTCCGTTCTTTACTGTGCCTTCGGGCATGGAGGGTTGTTAATTCAGATGCATGTCCTGGTTGCGGTTTAGTTGAGACCATTCCGCATATATTTTTCGAGTGCCCACTTGCCCAAACCATCTGGGCGCGGCTCAAGCAACACTACGGGCTGAAGAATCTTTCTTATCAGTCAGTGCGGTGCTTGCTTGATGAGTCATCCGGCGAGGCTTTTAAAGTGGACCTGGCTGTTCCAGTATTGTTTATAAACAAGCAGTTGTGGTCGGCAAGGGTTGCTAGATGTTTTGGATCTCCGTACCCGCTGTCTGTTGTTTGGGAAAGGGCGGCTTATCATCTCCGGTCCTTCCTCTTGATGGAGTGGAACAGGTTAGGTCGGCTAAGGTTCCGTCGCCTTTTTACATCTTCCAGGCGGCTTTGTACGGTCGATAAAAACAATCAAGCCTTCTATTTTTCGTTTCCATTGTCTTTGTGATTTTTTTGCCGGTTTGGAGTGGGTTACTTTTTGGGGCGTTTAAACAGTTGGCGCAGCCCTTATAGGCTGCCTGATCACTTTGCTGTCTCATGTGCGCCGGACACCTGTAACTGAGATCTTATGAGGTGTTCGCTGAGGCAAAACCATCTGCCTTAGCTTCAATACAGAGAAGAAGGAGCCGCCAAGCAATATATGCGTGCCTTTAGCGTCCAGTAGTATTGACAGGGCCCTAGTCGTGCTACCGCGCTTGGTAGGCCGCGTTGCTGCTTTTGGTAGTGAATTTTCAGACTCTTATGTTTCCTTTAATATTGTGTGAATGTGTATGGATTCTGTGACTTTATTAGGATAATTTGCTGGCTATTAATCTTTGCTTGATATTTTTCTTCCACTAGCAACCTTCCACGATAGCCTTTGGGATAAGGAGGCATTCTTCGCTATTTCCGCTGACGCATCCGAAAAAGGAAAACAGGAGGTTCGGACTCAGCCTAGCCCAGCCGTGTTTAGCGTCAAGGACTACGATACGGAGCCAGCCTTAGATTAAGGCGTATGGAAGGAGTATTTTTTGGAGTCAACGATCAGATGCCCCACTGCTCAGGGTCCACATTAGCATCATGACTCGTATGCTTACGGAATAAGTTCTTCAGCGAAAGAAGATATTTTGTTTAAATTTGTGAAAATTATTACTAGATCCTTATATGCGGATTTGCTACATTGGATAAGCCAGTGGCTGATTTCATTGAACTAGTAAAAATCATTATTTTTGTTATGCCTGACGTCAGTTGGGTATAACTCCTTTCAGTGATTAAAATTGAGTTTTTGTTTTAATTACGTGTCTACCGCCTTCCCCTCCTGTACACTAAAGTTTTATCACTCTGCTAGCTTTTAGTTGTGACACTGTGTAGACCTTTAAAATTTGATCTAATTCTAACAAGAAGTTTCCAACATCATAATACGTACGAGTTCACTTGTGAGTACTAACTAGCAATTGTCACAATTTTGACTGTGTAACTCGGAAACTTCTCGTTGGAATTCAATCAAATTTTAACGGTATACACAGTCTTATGTACCTTGTTATTCCCCCAAATTGCATTAATTTAGGCTTTACAGAACCTGAGTTATTAACTTGTTGATCTTGGTGGCGGCATTTTTATTTCTGTTCATATCTCAACCCATGTTCATAGGACGTTTTGTGTTTATCTTAACCTCTATAATACCCCCTTTAAGTATTTTACATTCGATGTAAATCACCCTGTATATTCAAGAATTTTATCAACTGAAGAGAAATTATAAATAGGATTCCAGTCTAAGTTTTCCAAATACAAATATAGTGAGTGGAAATCTCCTCTTGCAAAGTTATATTTATTATAGGCCATATTTGTAATACATTGCATTGAATATTCAAGTTTAATTAGAATAGACGGATGGTAACGATCCTCTGCCACTACTTTCAGATTGCTTTGAAGAACATCAATGTGACAATTCGCATACACTTTGTCCAGTGACTCACCCTTAAAATATTTGACTGGATTATAGTTATAAAAATCAAGTTCTTGCAACCAAAATGACGTTCTACGCTGACGAAACTTAGCATGATGCGAAGCAGTAGAATACGATCTATCATCATCAAAGTTAAAATCACCTGTTATAATTATCAAGTCTTCATCATTCAATGTAATGAAGTCCATAAATTCATCTAAAAATCTTTGAAAAATCTCGGTGGTAACACACGGAGGAATATAAATCGCCCATAACTTAACGTTGGAACGTTTTTTATTACCTCCGCCCATAGCTGAACCTAGAAAACGTACGCCAACAACGTTAATCTCTGCTACTGAGGACACGAAATTCAACCTTATGACACGCATCCAATTAGGAGTAGCGATATGTACTCCGCCTCCTAGTGCTGTCGTAGTTCTATCATCGCGAAAAACGGAAAAAGAATCACTGAATAGCATAAAATCTGATATGGACGAGTCAAGCCAAGTTTCAGTTAAAGAATAAATGTAATTATTGTTGTATGCAGTAAATTGAACAACCTCCTGTATTTTCGTTCTTAGTCCTCTCACGTTTTGGTATATGATGTTCATCCCCATCATTCTGACGATTGCGAAGTCTCCTCCGTGACTATGACTTGGTCATCATGTAATTTACCGAAAAAATCACAGACCAAAGTTCCAGAAGGCCAACTACTGGATTGAAAAATCTTATCATAGTCCTCATAGAGGACTGATAGAAAAAAAGAAGAAGTGCTGTATTTTGTCTTTAATTTAGAAATTTTAATAATTTTATTTTCTCCTAATATCGAATTCACATGTTGTTCCACTTCTGTCACATTTAATCCAGGATTTAATCTTGATATAAAAATATTTTTCGCTTTTCTTTTTGGAGCTGCACTCATGGCTTTAACAGTAGAGGAATCTCCAATAATGATCTTCTTCTTTTGTTTCATAAGAATTAAATTATTCTGAGAATGTATTAAACGTTGCTCCGATAACCTCTTAGAGGAGGGATAACCCTTAGCGTCCTCTGACGAGATCATATTGAAGCTAAGCCTGTTTACTGGCTCAACATTTAATTTTCCTCTAACGTCTGTTACTGCATTTCGATCGGTGAATTTTATCGTGAACAAATCGATCAGCTTATCTATTTTATTTTGAAGCATACGGTTTTGATTCATTAGTTTTTGATTAGCTGTTACTAAGCTATTCACAGAGCTAATCAAGTTCTTAATAGCGGAAATCAAAGATGGCTGCCCTGATCCGAAAGACTGATTCAATAATTCTTCGCAGTTTAACGAACTCATAGAACAAGAATCATCAGCGCAGTTCGCACCCCGTGAATTCACTAATGACTCCTGAGTACCATCAACATACGAATGGGAAGAACAAGTTTTACAGAACCATCCGTCTTTAAAATGTTGGCCTGTGATTTACCATACGGCCTGTGATATATCATACGTTTGGAAATGATGAGAAAGGAAAGAAGATACCAGTTTTTTTTTACATATTCTACAAATTACGTTCGAGAAAATCAATTTTTTGATTTAAAAACTTCGGGAGAGATAAAATAGTCATAAAATAGAAGTTTTCAGAATTCGTTTTCAGTGGATATTTTTTCATTCATTTTTGTCTCCTTTTAGACCAATCGTGATTTGGACCAATTGGAATTTGGACCAATCGAGATTTAGACCAATCGGCATTAGACCAATCGTCCTGGACCGAAGGCGAATAGGCACTTCGAAGTCAACAGTGACAAGACATGTTTTATTAAACCTCACCTTGACAAACATCGAGGTGGTGAAACGAAAATTTTTGTCAAGGTGGGAAATACACTTATTAATCACTTGCTGCCTGCGACCAGAATCCATGTCAGGTAAAAATGAAAAAACATAACCCAGCACTGTTACTTGGTAACACCATGTTATTGGGAAAGTCTTAAGATAGTCGATTAAACAGGTGGTGGCCTTACAGTATAACAGAGGGACATCAGGAGTTCCAACTAGTTTCGCCATTTATTCCCGGCTTTGTCAAGGATATACACAGCAAGAGGCATGCAAGCCTTTATATACAGAACAGTGGTACAAATTATGCATATACATGAACCAATAGGATACAAAAGAAATAAAGAGGAAATAATGGCCAACAGGATAAATAGAAAAAACACAGATTTTGAAATATAAAGGCCAATAGAAAAAAGGGGTGTAAACGCTAATTTTTTAAAAATTATACAAAAAGAAAATATACAAAGGGATGGTGCGCGTTTACGCGGACCGAAAAGAGAACTTATCCGGTTGTCTGGGGACAAGAGGATTTACAGAAAAATAAACAGGCAAGAAATAACAAAATGCAAAGGAAAACAAAAACCATAATAAAGAAAGCGAGAAAAAAGGGGATCATAATAGATCGGATAAAGAGTTAAGTATTGCATATACATTAAAGTCTGTTTGATAATTGAGAAGCAGGTGGGGGGAGGACTTCTTGGCCTTGAATATCTCGATCGCTTCGAGGGTAGCAGTTTTTTCTGGCTTATTGCAGATATGTAGGACAGACATAACATCTTCTTGCGTCTTTAAAGCGTGTCCGGAATCTTCGAGGTGGTTTGCGTAGTGGGAAGTACGATCTCGTTTTCTGTATGAATCAAAGTGTTCTTTGAATCGTACTGCAAAATTGCGGGTCGATAATCCTACATAAAATCTGTCGCAAAACGCACAATTCAGGCGATAAACTCCGGATTGGGAATATTTGTCTGTGGTGACGGCGGCGGGTGGGTTCAGGATGCGGGCTGATGGTGAAGGAGTACGAAAAGATATTCGAAGGCCAAGGGACGACAGGAAGTTAGAGAGCTGGGAGAAACTAGGGCCCAGATACAATAAGGACGTCCATTTCTTGGGAAGGGGCGAAACAAGGGGGGAGGGGGAGAAGAGTGCCCGTCTGCGGCGGTGAAGAATACGGGAGAACATGGAGGTCGAATATCCATTGGCATGGGCGAGGTTCCGGATTATTCGGAGTTCGGATGATCTGGATTGGGGGCTGAGGGGGAGCTTTAGGGCACGGTCAATTAGGAATCTTAATGAGGCTTGTTTGTGGATGGGGGGATGTGAGGAGGAATGGTGTATTAAGTTGGAGGAAGTGGTCGGTTTACGGAAGACGGAAAAGGAGAGGCGGTTAGTGTGGGGGTTGTTGGTAATGAGGATATCAAGGAAAGGGATGGATCGGTTAGTTTCTAGTTCAAAAGTAAATTGGATATGTGGGGAAAAGGAGTTAAAAATGTTAGCAATATTAGTGGGGGTAGTGGATCGGGAATCGAAGAGGATGAGGATGTCATCGACATATCGGAAATACGCGATGACAGAGGGATTATTAAGGAGGGGGGTAACATATGTTAATTCCAGGTGCTGTTGGAATACCTCAGACAGAAAACTGCTGAGTGGGAATCCCATTCCTAGCCCTGTGGGTTGGGAATAGTAGGAGTTGTTAAAGGAGAAGTAGTTCTGCGAAGAAATTACAGAGAGGATAGCTAGTAGGTCAATAGTATCGGGTTTAGGGAAAGACGCAGCAAGTAACAGACGCTGTAGTATAGAAAGGGTGGGGGTGACAGGGATGTTAGTGTATAAGTTGGTGATGTCAAGGGACATAAGGGAGAGGTGCTCATCAGTGCGGATGGAAGAAAGGGACTCAGTGAGGGTTAGGGAATTACGTACATTGTAAGTATTAGGGAGGATTTTCAGGTTAAAAAGGAACGTAGAAAGGGATTTGGCAACGAGGTGGGCAGGAGCAGGGGAATAGTTAACAACGGGGCGTATGGGCATGTTAGGTTTATGGATCTTGACTAGGGCGTTAAGGTTGGGTGGGCGAGGGTTAGGTGGGATGAGGCGTCGGAGGTATCTGAAGCGTGGGGATTTGTTGACGACGGAAATAATGGATTTGTGATACTTTGAGGTGGGGTCGGAAGGAAGGGTGGCATAATTGTTGGCGGAGATGAAATCATTGACTTTATCTATATAAGTAGAACGGTCAATGATGACCGACACGTTACCTTTATCAGCCTTGACGACGAGGGCATCGGAGTCTCGTAACTTCGTTTTCAAGGTGGTGGAGGCGGCAGCATCGGTGAGAAGTTCGCGGGATGGTCTAAATGCGGACGCTTCTATGAAAGATTGGTGTATGAGATGTCCGGCAATGGCTCGCGCCGGAGGACGGTCGGTCTGGGGGAGTAGGTTGATGGCATGTTCGACATCTGTGATGATATCGTGTAAATCGGACTGTGTTGGCTTCTTATAGACAATATGTTTGAGGCCTTTGTCAAGGAGTCGTTGCTCGTTGTCGGACAGCTGGATTGAAGTTAGGTTCACGACGTTAGCATGGAAGACAAAACTATCTTCAGAAGGACGTGGGTGTATTCGAGGCGACTCAAACATATTGTCTATAAGAAGCCAACACAGTCCGATTTACACGATGTCATCACAGATGTCGAACATGCCATCAACCTACTCCCCCAGACCGACCGTCATTCTCGGAGAAGGGGCAGGTGATAAACAGGTCAGTATCCTCAGAAAAAAGACTCATGGCCTCGATCCAGTGCTTCATGGTGACAGACGGAATGATTGGGTGGCTGAAAGAGAAATGGGAGTGGAAGGCAGACAAGATGTCGGAGTCTGTCTCCACTACCCTTTCTTCCACCACCAGGCGATGACATCTTTTTTTATTGGCGCGCCGCCTCTCCTCGGCGAATACTGCTGATGACATGTGCCTGATGTCAGCCACCCAGGCGAGCTTAGCCCTGAGTGCTGCGCTGGCAGCCTTGCGGATAATTACAGCGTTAATTTCGCTCTTCACTTGATGAATATCATCAGCATAACCCTCCTTGGGGGTCGAACAGCGGAGGAGTCGCAAGATCTCTTGTAGCATGAAGAGATGGCAACGATTGCATCTGGCAGCATCCAACCCAATCTTCCAAAAGAAACGTTTGATCTTAGTTTTTAACACTAACCACGAGGCTAACTTCGCAGGCAGGTTGTGGAGATGTTTTTCCACAAACCGAACGATTATTCCCGTTGTCGAGCAGAGAAACATTTAAAAACCAGTTATATTGGGAAGCAGAACCTGCAGCAGATGCGGGAGGTGGAGGATTCCATGGCCAGTTGATGGCACTGTGGTCAGAGAACAAACATGGAATAACCTCCATTGAACCAGGTGAGCCAGTCGACGAAGAACAAGTCCAGTCTTTTTGAAGGTGGCACCACGCTGGTTGTTATGTGGTAAACGTGTCCGTAAATCAAACAAAGCATTTTGCTCGCACAACCGATGCGTATGACCAGACGAAAGGTTATCGTCATCTGGATGAAATTAAAGTCTTCAGCAATCACTACAGGTAAAGATGTGCACAAATAACTGTCTATATCACTAAAAAAATTTCATTTTTCTGCTGCCGCGTACGGGGCATACATGTTATGAAATCGGAATTGAGCTCCAGATATACAGATGTCCAACGAGATTACTCTGCACTTGGAGTCAAAAACACAGTTCGACACCAAAATGGAGGGGTCGAAAGTGATGGTAGCAACCCCTTGCCCATTCGGCAACGAAGAATTGATAAAAAACTGTTTAGATGGATATTGGCTGCGAAGGCCGGAGAGATTAAATAATTGTTGTGAAGTAGCAACCTTCATCTCCTGAAGTAGAAGAATACAGGGCAATAAAAGACAATACCGATTGCTTAAAGAAGAACCAAGGGTATCACGTGTGAAAATAGGTGGAAAGTGCAAAAAAGAACAATTAATAATAAAAAAAACTGTTTATTCGGACTGGAATAAAATACAGCTACATAACTGATCACTTGTCAGTTTGAAATAATATAAACAAAGTTAAAATAAAGCACAAATAAAGTGGTTTCACGTAGCAGAATTAACCCGCAGTGGAACCTGCGTGAGCCCGCCTCGCCGACGCCCGGTCGTGATGGAACGATTCCCACGCCGAAACACAACCAAACTTCCGAACAGGGCATTTCGCTGCACTCCAATTCTAATTCCAGCTGCTCCTCGGCCTCCTGTCATCATGCATGGCGTCCCGTACAAACCACGGGGGGGGGCCCCCAAAGATAAATCTCTCGTTGGTGATCCTACGTCGCTAAAAAAAATTAATAAAACAGAAATAAAAATGGGAATTAGCAATATGTAATCAAATTCCCAAAAAAACCCACTTAAACTAATTTGCACGGCATCCCTGGATGCCAGAACGTTATCTTCGGTTGACAAATTTGCAAATTACATAAATAAATAAAACCAACTCTCGTTGCGGGGCTGGACAATACGCAATAGCCCCGTTCAATTAGATAATTAACGAAAGTCCCAAAAAAACCTAAAAGCAAATCCTATAGACACTGGTCAGATTAAGTGTGACCAATGAAGCAATATTTGGCATGTACATCTTTCCAATAAAGAAACATTTTTTTTGAACACTAAGAGTTCGGGTCGGTCCCAAATGGAAATCTCTAACTGAATACAGAGTTCACAAACACCAACAATAATTGACGAATGTTCTGTACTCCCACGGCATTAGTACGCCCACGTTGGACAGTATATAGCCCGTCAACCCGAGAGGAAAAATACCCAATACCTCGCCTCGGTTATGAATCAGTTCAGCCTCCCATGAGATCCAATGAAGGTTTTCGCTATACTTAATTGTTGTTCCGTGGTATCATAATTGCATATTTAGAAACATTAGAAGTCCCTTTTATTGGTAAATTATAATTTATTTGAAAACATTCGAGCCAACGAATCGTTACAACAGTTACTAAGTCTCTTTTTCTTCAACAATTAAAAAATATTTTTAACTCTCAACAATGGTCGCATTCAACTTAAATTAACTTAAATTAACATTTCATTCACCCAACAATCCCCCCCCCCCTTTCTTCAATTCATTTCAACTATAAATTAATACACATTACATTGAATTAAGATCAGCCCATTATAATCATAAATTCCATATCCATATCCCACCATCTGAGTATAACCCACCATTTTCTACCATTCTGTAACTAATTATCCTCGTCGTCCGACAATCTGCAAACTATCATTTCTCTGAATTCTCTAAATTTTTTGAAGAGTAAAGGTTTAATAAAAATATCCGCTACGTTTTCCTTTCCCATGATGTGTTTGATCTCAAATAACCCCTTTTTGTATTGATGATGCACAAACTTGTATTTTATGTCCACGTGTCTATTTCTAACCGATTCCCTGCCTTCCTTAACATACACTACTGTTTATAAAAATCGCAACACCCTGATGGAATGGTCTAATCCATATGCAATTTGCAATATTTGCATACAATGGGTCAGAGTATAAATGATTATATTTTCAGAGTAATTGCTTGAAAGAACACCATGCCTCGACGACGACGAAGGGTACCATATCAACAGCTGACAGACTTTGAAAGAGGACGCATAATTGGTCTGCGTGAAGCTGGATGGTCGTATCGTGACATTGCTGCTCGTGTAGGACGTAATGCAACGACAATTATGTGTGCATGGAGGCAGTGGAGCGAAGAGAACAGGGCACACCGAAGACCAGGCTCAGGAAGACCAAGCACGACGACACCGCGAGATGACAGACACCTCTATCGCGTGTGTGTAGCAGATCGTACAGCCACTTCCACAGTGTTAGCACAACAGTGGGGTGCTACAGTAGGCAGGACAATGTCTGCTAGCACTGTACGACGCCGTTTGATTTCCAGAGGATTGATGGCACGAACCATTGTTGCGGATTCCTTTGACTCAAAACCACCCGCACCTCAGGTTGCAATGGGCCCATCAACACCAACAGTGGCAAGCTGAATGGCAACAAGTTGTGTTTTCGGATGAGTCAAGGTTTAACTTGCAGCACCATGACGGCAGGATACGAGTCAGAAGACATCGTGGCGAGCGCGACCTTCCAGAATGCATCCTGCAGCGTCATTCAGGACAAACGCCAGGGGTGATGGTGTGGGGTGCAATCAGTTACCATGGCCGTTCCCGTCTGATCAGAAACCATGGCAATCTGAACAGTGACCGGTACATCAGGGAAGTTGTGCAACCCGAGGTCATCCCCTTCCTGCAGAACCTTCCAGGCGCTGTATTCCAACAGGAAAATGCCCGACCGCATGTGGCCAGAAATGTCCTCGCCTTTTTCCAAGCACATCAGACGCCCTTGTTCCCCTGGCCTGCTCGTTCACCAGACATGTACCCAATCGAACATGTGTGGGACAGGGTTGCTCATCGATTGGCTCGTCAGATTCCTGCAGCAGCAACTGTGGATGAACTGTATACCCGTGTAGACAGAGCATGGCAGGACATTCCCCAGGCCCTTATTCAGAGCTTGTTTGACTCAATGCCACGACGTTTAGAGGCTGTAATTGCATCCCACGGTGGTTTCACCCGATACTAATGTGACAATAAAACGCATTGTATTGACCTGAAAATCTAATGGTTTCTTTTCTGACACATGATATGCAAATGCTCCAAATTTAATGCAGATTGGGCTATTCCATCAGGGTGTTGCGATTTTTATAAACAGTAGTGGTTTATCTACAGGGTGGTCCATAAGTCTGTCCCCCCTTTTATTTTTTGAACCGAAGCAGATATGTCAATTTTGATGAATCCAATGAATAGGAAGTTGTGGGTGGCCTATCCCATGGTGCACTTTTCATCATCCCAAATATGCAAATTAGGACACATTCAAAATTTATCTCAAAAACCGTAAGGGATAGAGAAAAAAACCCAATTGCAAACTTGTTCAGCATAAAAAAACAAACAAAACAAAAAAAATCATCCAAATCGGACCAACGGTTCCCAAAAAAAGTTAATTGCAAATGCTAATTGGCACTCACATTGCATTTACATTTTCCTGTCACCCCTGTTGGGCTTTATCCACTAGCCCTTTAAATGCTGAAGCTTTTTGATGAATGGGGAAGAAACTGCCAATCAGGTCTGAAAAATGGCAGAATACAGTAGAGAAGAAATGGTTGGTATGGTTTTATGTTTTGGATTTGCACATAATTACAAAGGTGCAGCCACGGAATACCAAGTTAGATATCCCAATGCTAGAGTTCCCACTTCTAAGACAATTCGCCAGGTTGTTCAACGATTTCAGCAAACAGGAAGTGTCAGTCATCAGACCCGGCAAGGTAGACCAACAACTGTCACATCAGAGGACTCCAGCACAGCCATTTTAGCTGCTGTTTATGCTAATCCTCATTGTAGTACTCGATCAATTGCTGAAGAAGCTGGCTGCAGTCATCAATCAGTATTAAGATTACTTCATATGCATGGATTCCACCCTTATCATGTCCACTGCCACCAAGGATTGAAGCCAAAAGACTACGATTTTCGTCTTGAGTTCTGCAATTGGCTGCTAAATCGCATCGACGATGACCCAGGCTTTCTCAATTGGGTCTTGTGGTCACATGAAGCCAGCTTCTCTCGAGATGGTCTGGTTAATAAACACAATCTCCATTATTGGGCAACAGAAAACCCTAGATGGTTACGAGAAGCTGTGCACCAGGTGAACTGGAGAGTGAATGTCTGGTGTCGAATCATCAATGGTGGATTGGTTGGTCCATTGTTCTACGAAGGGACGTTGACAGCTTCACGAAACAGAGACATGATAATAAATGTTGTAGTGGCAGAATTTGCAGATGAGCTTCCTTTAGCCTCACTTTGAAGGGTATGGTATCAACATGATGGGGCTCCAGCCCATTCAGCGGCAGCTATTTGTGATCATCTCGATGCAATGTTTCCAGGTCAGTGGATCGGCCGGTGTGGCCCAATTCATTGGCCTGCACGCTCACCAGATCTTTCCCCTAATGACTTCTTTTTGTGGGGTTACCTTAAGGACAATGTTTATGCCACTCAGCCAACTTCTATGCTGGATTTGCAACAGAGAATTCAGACTGCCTGCCAATCCATTACATCTGATATGGTAACAAAAGTGATGGCATCTTTGAAACCACGTGCTCAGTTGTGCATTGGTGCTGAAGGGCATCATGTGGAACATACCCTTTAGAGTGCTACCAACATGATTCGCTTTGGTTTGGATCAGTTGGCTTTTTTTAGTTTGAGATGATTATTTACTTTTTTTAACTTTTTTTGGGAACCGTTGGTCCGATTTGGATGATTTTTTTTTGTTTTGTTTGTTTTTATATGCTGAACAAGTTTGCAATTGGGGTTTTTTCTCTATCCCTTACGGTTTTTGAGATAAGTTTTGAATGTATCCTAATTTGCATATTTGGGATGATGAAAAGTGCACCATGGGATAGGCCACCTACAACTTCCTATTCATTGGATTCATCAAAATTGACATATCTGCTTCGGTTCAAAAAATAAAAGGGGGGGGGGCAGACTTATGGACCACCCAGTATATTACTAATTATTCCCTCAATTTCACCGATTATTTGCTTTAACCATAAACAATGAGACACAGGGAAACCACTTATCCACAAAGAAATTTTATTACGATGAATACGCTTTTCGGCAGCCACGCTGCCTTCTTCAGCATCAAAAGGAGAGAAAGCTATGATCAGAGTAGATAAGCTAATCTGATGGAGAGTGAGTATATTACAGAGCATATATAGAGTACAAAAGCCAATTAGGTAATTACACAATTGTAAAGGAATTATATAAGGACGAATAGACTGTAGCTAGAGGTTCGACAATCGAACAGTGAAGTGTACATTTGTTAGGATGGGACGAAAGTAGCGCTTTCACAAAGCTCATCCAACAGAATAAACTCCAAATGAAATACACTGAGGTAGTCAAGAAGCCTAACCAACCCAAGCGGTCTTCCATATTATACAAAAAAGAAAATAAGATTGACGATTGTCAGAAACAAAATACAAAAGAAATAAAAAACACAAGGAGAAAGAAGATTATCACATCTTCCAGTAGTCCGGGAAAGAGACGTTGCTAATATCTTCAAAATTGACGTCAAGAACGTGCCTCGGTTTACGATACTTCATGTGCCAGTTCATATCCAATGAGTTCTTCAGTATTCCATTCACAAGTTTATTGTCGTGAGTCTTTATCTTCTGTATCATAATCAAAAGGAGATCCTGTATAAACTTTCCGATATGGGCCATGTTTAAATCCATGTGGATGGATTGGTTTTTCACCGTCCTTCTGTCCAGCTGAGCAATGGTCCTCAGGGTAACATTCTGGAATGACTGTAGTTCACTCCATCTGGTTTTACAGATAGTCGTCCACGCAGGCATGCCATAGAGGAGTATGGTCTGGATAATCGATTTGTACAGAAGTATCTTGTTGTCAATGCTGAGGGCGCTGTTGCGACCCATGAGAGCTATGATACTGTACTTAGCCCTCTTCGCTTTGTTCAGAGCATAGGACATATACCGGTTCCAGGAGAGTCTTGAGTCAATGATAACTCCCAGATACTTGTAGTTGTCCACCCAGTCCAGTTTCTTATTGAACAGAACAAGAGAATCTAGGGGATGCTTCAGCTTCCTATTGAGGTACAAAGCCTTGCACTTTCTGACGTTAAGGTTTAACTTCCAGCAGTTAAACCAGTCTTCGAACTGCTTCAAGGCGCACTGCAGCCGAGTGATAACGTGAGCCAGCTGGTGTGCCCATGTCATTTTGGCAGTTTCTTCCGCATAAAAATACAGATTACAGTTATCGGGTTTCGGGAAATCATGTACAAAGTAATTAAATAGCACAGGCCCGAGGACAGAACCCTGAGGAACACCGGCCTTTACAACACGGGGCGTGGAAAGATTTTCTCCAACTTTGGCTTGATAGAATCTGCCGTCAAGAAAGGATTTCACCAACAAAATCAAATTGGCAGGGAACCCGTCTCTGATCATTTTGTAGACAAGGCCCTCATGCCACACCTGGTCAAAAGCTTTACTGACATCGAGAAATACCACCCCACAGTACCTGGAGAGGTTCAGGGGGGTGCTCAGGTCTTCAACGAGCCTCCATATCTGCATCGGACAAGAGTGGGCAGCACGAAAGCCAAACTGCTCTTCCCGAAAAAGGTCATTTGCTAGACAGTGGTCTTGGAATCTGACGAGAATCGTTTTCTCCAACACTTTGGACATCGTGGGTAGCAGGCTAATAGGTCGGTAACTCGCCGGAATCGCAGGATTTTTCCCCTGCTTGGGGATACTCAACACAATAGATTGCTTCCAAGCCACAGGGAAGTAAGAAAATTTCCAGCAGACGTTAATGATATTAATGAGATAGTCAATAAAGTTCTTCGGGAGATTTATAAGGGCGTTATTACTCACCTTGTCTCTTCCTGGAGCCTTCTTCTTTTTCAGTTTACTTATGATGCTGGCGACCTCTACAGCCTCGATGCTGTTCTTCGTTAAATGCTGTGGGACTTCATCAAAGTTGACAATACCTTCTTCCACACGCTGAGACACGATTTAGCTCTCGGGCTTATCGTTAGTAGGAGTAACAAACTGCATTTCCAGTGAATCGGCAATGACTTGGGCCTTCTCCTGATCAGTTTGCACATAGTAACCTAGTGGTGTACGGAGTGGAGGAAGCGTAACATTCTTCTTCTTCTGTAAAGCTCTGACCATACTCCAAATGGAATTGTCGCGAGCCGACAAGCTTTTGAGTTTTTCATTCCATCTAGCGTCGCGAAGCTCTTTTATTTCCTCTTGAACTCTTCGCACTAACCTGTTGTAGTATTTATACTATATTATTATCGAACACCACAAGAATGTAATTATTCAAAGAAGTATTCTACTGCATAATGATTTGAACTTTGGAAGTTGAGTTGATGCTGTATCCCGAGGATGCTTTATGATCAACACAAAACCAGCGAGCAACGGGATATGGCAATTAAGGGAGCAGCGCAGTAGTCTTTATTTTCACAGTGCGAAGGAATATAGAAATTTATATCCCGTTGCATGAAATACCTCAATGTCGGTGAAAATTTGTTGGAAAGATCTTTATGGTAGAGGTAATCTAATAAATATACTTTTTTTAAATAATTGAAGTTCTTTATATTAATAACCGACGGTAATATTGGAAAAAAATTAGCACACTGACAAGTTATAATGGATAAACACATACCAATTTTTTTTGTTTATCCTGAGACTGAAATTATTTCTAAGGTGAAACAAAGCAGCATGTAGAGCTTATTATAAAATTGATTATAATTCTTCAGTAAATATTGTTTACTACTTCATTCTAGATCATTTATCTACTTTCATGTTATTATCGGTGAATTAACATCTAGGTGAGTTTAAGGGAGTAATAAAACAAAAAATATCATTTAATATACAGAGTCCGTCAAAAACATGTATACACACTTCAGGAAAACAAAAAACTTTAAAAGTTGTAATACTAAATTCATACAGGCATCAAGCGGTGAATATAAGTCCTCTTTGATTTCTATAATTGCGATAGGTGTTCAAAGTGATTATCATAAGCTTTTAGATATTTTTGAATACGGCGAACATTTGCTTCTATGCATTTTTGTAGCAAACCCTTATCAAGCAATCTCTTATGTCTAGGTGGCAGATGTGACCTTCTTTTATCGGGAGCGTCTTCATTCAATGCATGTAATAATATTGGGACGTAAACTTTCGATTTATATGTTACGGAAGTAATTATGCATTTTTTTATAACAATGAGGGATAAGCTATCCCGGATAACTGAGAAAAGATATCTCTTAGGGCTCTTAGGGCCGGTTCTACCAACCTCGGATAAATCCTCAGATAGAATAAGTACTGGAATAAAGCTCAGATAAGTCAAAACGGTGTTCTACCATCCTCAGATAGGATAAATTGGTAAAAGTTCAGAGTAGCGCCCCCTAATAAACACGAAGGACATCGGGCAGCCCCGTCGCGTTTATGCTCTGAATTTATTATTTTATCATATCTGCATATTAAGTAGAGGGTTTATCATATTATAAGGTTAATTTTCACTACCGCACAATCGCAAACGCAAGTCCCTCGCTGGTCACTGTTTTCCGTTACTCGACGTCCCCCTCCGGGGGCAAATTACTGATATATCACCCCAACCTGTTTGGTTACAGGGAGCAGTTGGTTCCCCCCGGCCGATTACAGGAGGTTAATGGTCAGTATTTATTTTATTTGTCACGGAAATTGGCGCGATTATTAGGGGACGCTATAATTAACCCTATAATATGATAAACCCTTCACTTAATAAGTAGATATGTTAAAATAATAAATTCAGAGCATAAACGAGACGGGGCTGCCCGATGTCTTCCGTGATTATTAGGGGATGCTACTCTGAACTTTTACCGATAAATCCTTAGATAAACACCAGAATAGACTAAAGATATACTGATAAAGTTAAACCGTCCTCTAGAGGTCGGATCACGACCTACGAGATAGTAAAAAGCCTGTGCATTCAGTATAAAAGTAGAGAAACTTGAGTTGTAAGATTCCGCCGGCAGATTTCTCGATTTCATGACATAATCTTAATATTGTTTCTATTACGAAAGTGTGCGAAAATAATAAAATATATAATATTTAATCACTTTTATTGCTTTATTTTAAGAAATGAACTTTGTAATTCATAAATTAACTTGAAAACGTAATTTTTATTACAATTTATAGTTATAAAAGTATACAAAATCAAATAAAAATTGTATCAAGGGATGGATGGAGGGGAGCAATATAACTTGATATATTGCCCCCCCCCTTTCATCTGTTCTTGATATAATAAATAACTATGTATATAATAATGTTTATGAAAAATAAAAATAAAAGTTTCAAAATTTTTCTGTTTTAAAGGCTTGTGTTTTATATTTTTAACAATATTGTATCTTTCTGTCATTTTTTTCCTTGCATACTTTTCTAGTAAAGGCTTTAATAATTTAGTAAAATGATATTATTGATATTACTAAAAGTTTTTAAAATTGCGAGTGTTTTTCTTTCAGAAATGAAATATGGAATCGCTTCATTTACAAATTCAGTAACCACTTCCACTATAATAGCTATAATAACAAAGTTTTTGTTCGGATATCTTAATCCTCCACTGTCTTGAAATGTTAAGAGTGATGTAAAGAGCGATGGGGATTTTATTTACAGCTTTTTTCGATGAATAAAATGTAATTTTCGATCATTAAAATAATTTTTCATATTAATAAAATATAGTTTCGTTCAAAAAAAAGTAGTTTCATATTGAAAAATAAACATTTACGTCAATAAAATAATAGTTCATATCAGAAAGATAATTTTACATATCAATAAAAAGTAGTTTCACATCATAAAAATATAAATTCGTTTCAATAAAACCAGTGACTTTTATTAAATGTAACATTTTTAATTAAATGTAATCTAAACTGATTTTCTTACTCAGCAGATTCTTATTGAAAAATTACAGTAACAGTAAAAAAAGATTCAAATTATTCATATATCGAATTATAATGAAACTATATATAATTTTATTTCTAAAATGAACAAAAGTATTACAAATAAGATACAATAAGAATAATATAACAGTGTATAATTAAGCATTCACTTTTTTCTTACTATATGACAATGATTTGTATTTTCATAAGAATCTGCTGAATAAGAAGATCAGTTTAGGTTACATTTTCTTGAAATAAAATTACGCTTTATTGAAACGAATTTACATTTTGATGACGTGAAGCTACGTTTTATTTATGTGAAAAATTATTCTATTGATATGAACTATTATTGATGTGAATGTTTATTTTTCAATATGAAACTACGTTTTTTTGAACGAAACTATGTTATTGATATGAAAAATTATTTTAATGATCAAAAATTAAATTTTATTCATCGAAAAAAAGCTGTAAATCGATGAAACATGATTAAAACTGAAAAATAAACTACACGCAGTAATGCAGACAATTCATTAAACATGTCATGAAGTAGCGCGCCAAGCGGTAAAAACGCAAAACAACATGTTTCCCGATTCTGGCCTCAAAAAGGGGCAAATGCACAGGCCTTTTACTATCTCGTAGGCCGTGGGTCGGATCACAGCCTTCTACATACACGTGGGTATGTAGAAGGCTATGGTCGAATAGCCACTTTATTCTTCGGATAGTGAATCGTTTCGCTCAAATTTACAAGCGTTAGTGGCGGTACTTCCGGTCCGCTTCGATTTGAAAATGCCTTCAAAACCATAGTATTTCGTCTTATATAATTACCATTTTAAACTACGACGGTAGGATTAAGTTTTAGAGTGCAAATGAACAGCAGATTATATCTAGATTACCTGTCTGTATTTCATTTTCAATGATCGACAACATAGCTCCCAAAAGGAGAAACGAAACGGAAGTTTTGCGTCTCTGAGGTCTGAGTTCTCCAGCTGAATTTGTTATTCGCGTTTGTTTTTTCTGCCATGCCGCATTTTAAAGTCAACACTAACTGGAAAACTTTTATTTTTTTCCACGATAGAGGGCTTTCTCCTATCATTGTAGCTTCTATCATTAGCTTCCTTTTTCAGTGGAGTTGAACGACCATATGCTTCTTGCTATGCACTGAATGGAATGAATACTTTTGTTTTTTCACGATAGATGGAAGCACTAAATATCAAACTGACCAATCACAGTGCGCCTTACATTGCTTGTGCTCTATACTTCAGATCAATGACGTATATTAAGATAAACTCCGAATCCTATTGTTAACAACGGCAAAAAGTCAAGCAAATTGAGCAATGAAAGTTCTGGGCAGGAGTGAGCCTTGGAGTAATTAGCTGTCTGTCTGCTTTGTGTTTGAAGATTTTGGACCCGAGGAATAATTAATTTAAAGCCATTCCTCAAAGTTGTTCTGCATACAACTGTACAAACAGACACGAAAAAGGATCAGGAATCATTTTCCACAAGCATAAATCAAAAATACATAACTAAAATGAAAATACATAATTGAAAGACGATCTAAACGACATTGAAATTGAAACCATGATCGAAAAATTGTTTATAAAATATAATAACATACTTCAAATACAAAGTAAACGAAAAGAGAAACTTATCCTCCGTGATCGGCGTGTGAAAGAATTATTAATCAGCTACTATCAGCTACTCTTTTTTTCGTTGTGGAAAAAGAGTTTTATTTTATTCTTAAGTTAATCAGCTACTCTGATGTTTAGCCATGTGTTTTGCATCATCTTCCCTCACTTTCGGCCATGAAAGTTCTGAGCATGGAGCTTCCCAATTTGCTTCAAGTAACAACAATTGCTTCGGAGTCTATCTTTAATATACGTCATTGCTTCAGATAAAGTTATCCGAGGGATAAAAAATGTTGGTAGAACGCAACTTAAGCGGTATACCGGGTTTAAGTTTAAACCTTGGATAGCTGTCTGAGGATTTATCCGAGGTTGGTAGAACCGGCCCTTAGTGATTTATTTGTATATTAATATAATTATGGTCTCTGTAGCCCAAATGCTATTGAGATACAACAACATTATATCTGCAGATCATCATTATATAGATTCCTGTAGAACGTTACGTAAATCCAGATGATAAGAAGTAAGTTAGATATCAGGAAATAAGATTTCATTTAAGATTGTATTAAAAATAACGTTATGCCAAATATAAATATGACGGAAAGATTTCTTAGGTTTCTATTGAAAAGATTTTAATCATAAGTCCGATTTAATATAGAAATTGGAAAATCATATCCAAAATCAATGCTTAGAATAACGTAGATACATTGAAATTTATTTATTTTTGTTTATTTTTTGTGCAAAGTCAGTCTATTGATTCTATCATAATATACGAGGAGATATCAAAGTTGCGCAATTTATTTTTAACGGAAGAAGCACTGATTCCATGCCCAGACATTGCATAACAAGAATTCTTCCAGCGCACGCGCACTGCGGTCGTTTTACAAATAGCCGCCGCTATCACATCGTCTACAAGAATCGAGGGGGTTATTCAGAAGGAGTCAGATGACAGGCCAAAATTCGCTATATACATTTGAGTTATAAGAGAAGTTATCCAAAATGCTATAAAAACTAAAATTGAAATCGACATCCTGCAAATAAAAGTACAGTGGTTTGGTTTGTTTTGGTTGGTATTAACTACTATGGTCATATCAGGGCGGCATTATAGGGGCCGCAAATTTTACCTCGCAAGGGTTCTTTAACGTGCAGCCGGCAAATGACTACACGGGACCAACGGCTTTATTTCCCTTCCGAATGAAGTGCGTCGTGATCTCAGTATTTCCCCCTGAAAAATCCTCGTCGTCCTCGGCCGGGGTCGAACCCGCGACCTCGGGCATCAGAAGCGATCACGTAATCCTGAGCCACTGAGGCCGATCGTCTACTGTGGAAGAACAGCGAACTGTTATAAGGTTTCTTTTCGCAAAAGGTAAGAAACCAGCGGAAATTTATGCAAAGATGGTAGAAGTCTGGATTATTCTTATGTGTGCAAATGATGTAAAATGTTTCGGGAAATAAGAGTTAGACTTGCCGATAAACAGCGCCCTGAGCGGAGTTCATCAGCGACAACAATAGCAATTATCGAGAACATTAACAACACAATCAGAGATAACCGTCGCATTTCCTTGAAAGAAGTGAGTGAAACGTTTCACATATCCTATGGATCCGCAAAAATTCCCAAACCAGAACAAACCGCCATCAGAATGGCGTGCAGTCTGCAATGTCTGCAGTGATACAACCACGAGGAAAATGCGTTTCTGAATGGCATTCTCACAAGAGACGAGTCTTGGGTCTTGTCCTTCACACATCCATATTCTTCAGTTTGCAAATTATTCAAAGTTTCTCCTTCAGCTCGATAGAATATGCTTACAAATTTTGGGATATTCAAGGCATCCTACGCAGAGTTCCTGCCTCGTGGGTCCAAAAAATCAGACTAAAGTAAGATGGCACAGTACACTAACCAGGAAATGATCAACATGATCTTCTGCTTTGGTGAGGCGAGGCAAAAGTATCATGTAACGACCAGGCATCTTTGAAATGTCGTGCGGAATTATGCTATGGTGCAAGTGGACATCACATTGAACACTATCTGGATTGATGGAAAGATTTATTTTGTATCAGATGACTGTTTGTAAGCAACAAACAGTACAAGAGCCAATTGTCCTGTTGCAGAGCTTGCAATGTGGATTGTGAGTGATCCGCTCATTAGATTTTGGTTAACCTTTTTGTTTCGTTTGGAATTTGCTGTTGAACGAATGTGCAGTTGGAATTTTTTGTGTATCTCTTACCATTTTCGATATAACGTTTGAGATGATGAAAGGTGCTCCATCAGATAGAGCACCCGCAAGTTCTATTCATTCTCATAATCCAACATAGGAAGTTGGTAACTGACCTTTGACTCACCCTGTATATCGATTGGCGAAAACTGTATGCGGAAAAGTTAATTTGTTTTCAAGTTATCGTACTAAATAATAAGCTCCCTACTACTCGTAATAAATAAAACAATCCTTTTGTTTGTGGGAGGTTAATAATAATTGTATATTACTTGCATCCTGCAAATGCACCATCCCGACAATGCATAGAGCATGCGTGGAGCCGAAACCATATGCACAGCACGCGTTTTCCCCATTGCGAGAATGATACGTGTCTTTCAAAAATTTGATATGCCCACTCTCCACATTGCAACGCAATGCACTGTTGGAATTGTAACTACAGACGGACGGACGGACGGATGTCTGGACAAACCGATCACAAAAGCATTTTTTTATGAAAATTTGGTAAAAATTATGTGTAACTAGAAGCGAACCCACCCGATTGTATAATCGGGAAATAACCCATTGTTAGTTTTTTTTTCTTTGTTATGACAAAGTCCACCGTCGTTGATTTTATATAAATGATTATTAGTTAACATTCAGTGACAAAACCAAACACGGCAGGGCACAGCAAGCGACGCACAGCTGTCTGCTTCTCACTCGCTCAGCTAAAATCTGCTCATCCCGATTTATCCGAATGTGCGTTTCACCTCAGAGCGTGACGGATCAGACTCATTCACTGCCCAGCAAAGTGTGTACGCGATGCGCCTAAAGAAGTTTTCAATTCAATTTCAAATAAAAAATAAAGAATAATAGAGACACAAAAACCATTCTTTATTGATATTGTCTTTTTGCCTGGTTGATCATGGGATAAATTTGAGCATTATCAAAGAAAGTAGGTCACTGCCGTGAACAACATTTAAAAAGATAGTTTTTGATAAAGTTATGAAAGATAACCTTCAAAATAGATGTTGACATGCCGAAAAACTGAATCAATTTTCTAATTTTTATCTTATTCTTCAGTTAGGCCTATGTATAATTCTTTTCTAATCTATATATATAATAAAATAGTAGCGAGGCGAAAAATTTACATTAAATTTTTTTGAGAAAAGTGATAGCTACGTGTATTATAAACGATACTGAAGCTCAAACAACAGTTTTTAGAATTTTTGTGTGGTTATAAACGATACAGAGGCCCAAACAATAGTTTTAGGGTTTTTGTCTGTTTGTTTATATGTTACAGGTTGGCGCCAAAAGTACTGAAGGGATTTAGTTGAAATATGCTGTGAAGGTTATTTAATACCTGAATCAACATATAAGATACTTCTTTCTGCCGGAAAAAGCCTCATTGCCACGGGAAAAAACAACAACTGGTTCCAGCATAAATATAATGTTAACAGATGTCGAAACAAGTAAACCGCACTATGGTTTTATTCCTTACGAATCTATCTATAAGGAGAATAATTGCCAACAGATGTCGCCAAGATGCATTTTTCGAGTACTTCGTGAGTGGAGCATATTTCGAGTTCTTCGAGTACAACAAAGTTTGTATTAATTGACAACTGTATGTCACTTGCTCTCGCGTCACCAGCCCTGACTGTCTATTTATTTTGGCTTCCGAAGGTAAAACAACGAACGTAAAAACAAATATATTTGTATGGCGGAATGATACTTTCGCACAGGCCTACTACGAAATAACGATACGGATTCAAAAAAGAAAATTGTGTTTTTCAATAAGAGGAAAAGCTGTTCATATCGTTTACATTGTGTTCTGCCGTTTCTTCATTTTTACCAAAAAAAAAATAATTTCTCTAAAAAGGCTTAGCCCATTTCCATAAAAAATGTGACAATGCATAGTTTTAGGACCCCTCTAAGTGAGAATTACTTTAACAAAATAAAGAAAAAAAAATTGACGGGGGGGGGGGGCCGGGGGGGAGGAGATAGTAACTCCAAAACGGCTCATCACAGCCAAACAAGGCATGTATAAAAAAAAACGCCTTAATGGGAGGAGTTTATTGAATTTGGTTCGCTAGTTTGAACGCTACAGCCAAAAAAATTAATATCTTGAAAAAGGCTTACACAATCGATATAAAATATAAGATAAGGCACAATTTAGGGTACCTTCTAAATATGTATAATTTTTATTGGCCCTGCTATTTGCCGTTTCAAAAGAGTTAGCTGCACAAAATTGGTCACGTAAATATGTACATACATAGGTACATAAGTACAGACGGAATTTTTTTTTTCAAAAATTCAACATATCTTTTCGAATCATGAGTTTTTAAGTCGATTTCAGCAAAAAAAAAAATGAGTTTCTGAAATGAACACATTCTCTGAAATGAGACCGGTAAGCCAATACTGAAACTTTTTGCAACCATAAAATATCGTAGTCGTAATTTAATATTTCCTTCCTGATCTCCATTTATTTGGGGCAGTGTCTTAATATAAAAGGGAAATGCCCCTCACTGACTCATCACGAAATCTTGGGAAATAAGAAATCTATACTTGCAGGCGATTTTATCCATTTCGACTTCAACGCTGACGAAGTCGCGAGCAACAGCTAGTTCTTCAATAAATGGTGTGTTCTCTTATTTTTGATTAATTGAATAAATTTTTTGGGGGACATGGTGGGAGTGTTTTTAAAATTTTTTAACGAATATCTAAAGAATGGTCGATGAGGATTTATCCTAAGGGAAACCCCAATGAAATGTTTAAATTATTGATGAAAATAGAAAAGAAAAAGAAATATAAGAAAAAAAAGTAATTTTTCTGCAAAAAAATAAATAGAAAAGATCGTTTTTGACAGATCGCCAAGACAACGAACTCGTAACAGTCGTTAATGTATTGAAATAAGTGTTTCCGAGTAAATACAACATCACTAAAACAGTTGTATAGCTAAGATATATAAATGAAATAACGCGGAATCCGTTGAGCATTTCACAATTAAAACTTTCGCGCAACTTTTCCGCTTGTCTCCTGATTGGTCCCTTTAAAATAGTATCTTCTTTCGTAAAATAGAGTCTAAAACTAAGCTTTTGAAGTAAAAAAAAAAAAGTCTATCAAATGAATTTTCAACAATTTTTTAAATGGAGATGTTATATATAGTCAATTTTTCATTTGGCGGAGTATGATTTAAAAATACAAGAACTGTACATCCCAATATTTGTGTAATAATAAATATATATTTAACTAGAAGAGGTACCCGGCGTTGCCCGGGATAATTACACTTGGATGTAAACAGAACAATCTCAAAAAATTAAATTAAATTTTGCAATATCTTAAAAATAAACACATGAAAATGCTTAGAATTAATACAGTAAAAATTCTTAATGAAAATTCGAAAAAAATCTTTTTAAAGGCTCACAATGGCTGGACCTCCCCAAGGATGCCACCGCTAGTCTAAATAATTTCTTACTCACGTAATCTTACCTCAGATGTATACTTAGTGTTTTTGCAATTTCCACTCTTCTCTCGATGTGTTGAAGCAACACTTGGCCATTCATCACTTTGTGCAGTCTAGCGGTCGCCGATTCTTCTATTTACTTGCTTCCCATTTGCTCAATACATCACGGAGCTAAAGGAGTGCTTCCTCTGTCGTCTTTCTACTCTTTCTCAATAGTCTGCTAACTCTCCATTATCTCCAGTTACTGATCATTTTTAAAGATTTTCAAGAAATTGTTAAGTACTAAGAACTCTCTTTTCTAAGAAAAGCCTGAATAACAGGAATTCTATGCATTGTTACAAATTGAAACTTATCCATATTACATCATCATTTAATGTTCATTTTTATAATTCTTGGAAAGATTGCTTTAACATCACATCATCATTCTGTGCTCATTGTTATTGGTGAATTGCGCGTTGATACCATTGTTGATGCGAACACAATGGGCCTATTGT
>JAHWFO010037464.1:221391-240760 GCA_023313115.1 Rhysida immarginata
TTATTTCTAAGTCTTCTATTAGTTTATTACTTTATAAAAATAATTTTCAAAGACACCAACTCCATTGTGAAGGACGTAACTTGGTGGACTTCCACTAAGCACACAATTCCTGAAGTTAAGCAACATTAGGCACGACTAGTCACTAGGTTGGGTGACACACGATCTATTCCTCCCGGCTGCTGCGACCATCATACAGCAGTCGTTAATCCATATTCATCCAGGGACTTAACTCGTCGGCCTCTGGCCATATAGGCCCTGGATGAATGCATTGGATTTCATCAAGTAAAATAAAATAAATCGTTATTTTAAATTATTGTATTTTTATCGTTAGTACATGTTATTTAGCAATTTTCAAGCAAGGAAAAAATTCTGCCATTAAAAGAAAAAGTTCGGGTCTGAAAGGGCTACATATCTAGGTCGACTTTCCCTGTAACCCCATATAACCATGAGGGAGAACTGAGGAAGAATCTCCTCTTTTAGTGATTTTTAATGTATTAATGTAATTAGGGCCTGTAGTCCAAAAGCTATTGAGATGAAACAACACTATATCTGCAGATCATCATTAAATGGACTCCTGTAGAAAACATAACATAATAGCTGGTGATGAGAAGTAAGTTAGATAACAGGAAATGAGATTTTATTTGTTAAAAATATCGTTATGCAAAATATAAATATTGAAATTTACAGAATAGACTGATGGGAGAAGCTTATTTACACGTTATTACTTTTGAATATGATTTCGTAGAATTTTCGTTATGTTACGAGTAATCTATCTAAATGCAAAAAATAGGTTGTCCCTTATTCTGGTGCTTTGACAACTATCTCTCTGCTCGTAAAAATGTTCTCAAGTTGAAGAATCGCAATTTCTGATTAGTCGAGAGGTACACAAATGCTGTTTTTAATATACATTAATGATCCTTCTATGATGCTGAAATATGATCACGAAATTTTGAGTCTAAATGGTTGTTTTACCCTACAAAGGGACATTAGGAAGGTTAAACTTGATGTACTAGGAATCGTTTACTGATTCACTGTAAAAAGACTAAAGTTGACTCCTTTTTTCAGCAACGCTTCCCTTTTCGTGTTAAATATACGTTAGATAACGTCAGTATTCAAAGGATTTATACTATATGTAATTGTTATCTGAGTATGCTGTTTCATTCTATTTTCCCCCTTTAAACAGCATGTACTAGTGCTTACTCGAAAGGGCTATGCTCTTTTAGATGGCCTTTGTCGCCTTACTCGTAATCTTGGTAACATAGAAATATTTTTAAAATTTTATTATGTGGTTACCCTTCCAGTTTTAAGTTATACTTCACCGATTTGGATTAGTTGTGCTCTGACTCATTTACAAACACTTTTATGTGTCGAAAGACGTTTTGTTCGAGTACGATATTTTAAAACTAATTCGGAAGAACTTGACTCTTTTTATGAAATCTCAAAAAGAGTTATTATACTCTTTAGTTCAGAAGATCGTTTTATGTCAAGGTATTCCATTTGTTTTTAAACTGATATGAACTATTACTTATTGGTTTGTCTTTCAATGAGCATTTTTCTCTTATTTTTTTGCTTTGAGAAAGTGTAGTTTCTTTCCGAAATGTTAGCTTTTTTCAAAATCTTAACTGTGCTCAATTCTGTTTTTTCCCCAGGGTTTTGGTGTCTCGTCCTCCTTTTCTTCTAAATCTGTCATTTGTCTTACTATGATTGTAAATATAGTGATTGGTAGTGATTTTCTTTTTATGTAGCCGTGCTCGTATTGATTTGGCATAGACGCTGTAATACTGTTACGGCCTTGTATGAGAAACTATTTCGCTTAAAGAATATTTTACAGAAGGAGAAAAAAAACATGACGTAGTAAATTGGGAGAAAAATGACGTAACAAGTAAATTGAGAAAGGAGAGCGAGGAAACCGGGAGAGGATGTGGCTTCTGGAAAAAAAAGGAGACGACGTGGCAGGTGGAAAGAGAGGAAGAGGAGGGAGAACGAAGACACGTTTTGAATGGTTTAGTTCGAAGAAATAACCTGGATGCTAACGTTGGAGATGGAAGCGGCATATGGATAGAAAAAGAAGACCGAGGGAAGAATGTGGTCGAAGCCGCAAAGCAGCAAGAGAAGTCCGCTTTGAATGAAGGTGGAATTTCGAACGATAGCGTAATGTCAAAAATGTGCGTTATCAACAGGCTGCCGGCACCATATCGCCGTGTAGTGGATTCATCTCTTCAGTCATTGACTGGAATAGAAATACGGTTCTGGTATAAATTTTCCACATCTTATACACGTAAGAGGTGACTACTTTTTATTGACTTGGAAGAGAATTCATCCCTCCGGACTGGCAACTTATTTATATTCTGAAAAGCGTGGTGCTAGTCTTAGTAACGAGTGGAATTTTGGTGGGAAGGAAACATTAACTCTTCAAAGTTTAGCCGTTTTGATTAGAGTGATTATTCCGTTAATTTTTCCTGCTAGTTTCTTCTATTGCAGATTTTGAATTAGCTCTTGCGCTAATATTTTTGGTGGGAAGAAGCTTTCATTTATTTATTAAGACGTAGATATAGAAATTGCGTATTGTGTATCTCACTGACTACTAAATTAATTATTTAATATACCTTGGAACATTTAGTGACCTTATTACCTGTTTATGGGTAATTTAATTAATGCCTTAGTTTATTATATTGGAATATTAATTGCTTATTGCATTGGTTTAGAAGTTTTGTTTGAAGTTAAGATTGTGTTATTTGTTGGACGCTTCATATATTTTTACCAGTTTCGATTTTGGTAAAGAAGTAAAACTGCATTGCAATGAGGAAACCAAGATATCCGTTTAGGACCCGGTTTTGAAGTCAGCTGGATTCCGTGCCACCATTATCCTGTAGTGTGGAAGATTACATTGCTGTAAACGCTGACCGCAGCTTGTACTTTGTAAGGAAAAATAATTGTGTGGTATTGCAAATTTAACTTCCACAGTCTTAGTTACAGTTGCGCTCAAAAAGTAGTATACTTTATGTTTTATCATTATAACTTCTAAAGTATCGAATTTTAATTAAATAATTTGTTTGCCTCAAAACAAGAAAATTCCTTTGGGATGGTATCCATGGGTGTGTTTTAGTGCGACGAAAGCGACAAAGTTAACGTGACAGCGTTTGTTTTGTCTCGTCAGACCGAATACTTCTGTTTGCTATTGCCAGTGACGCCGACGCAGTTATGCTTCGGAATCTGACTGGGTCGACGAGCTAAAACGATCGTTAGCTTCTGCGGGATTAGCATTCAAGTCAGTCATTCAAGCAGCCATACTTACAGCACTCACCGGAGTCGCAATGAAACCAAAGCAAGCAGGATTTATTGAAAATAAATCTAGCTATCTTTCCATCATATATACGTTTTCTCTAAATTCGATGTAATAATTTTAGTTTAATTAAATATAGTTTTTCAGCTTAAGTCGGCGTAAATGCAATTACGCGCATCGAAAGCAATTTTAAAACTAGTCGGATCAACGAATTCGTTTGTTTTTGTCACTGACGACTGTCTAGGTTTCGTTGCTTGGTAGTCTCTTTCGTCACATTAAACAAACACACCCCACATTTTACACAAATAAAGCACTTTTGACGTTTCTCTTGATGTTTTCTTGGATTGCAAAATCCGCATTATTAACCGGTATACCTAATAAAACCCTAGTGATTGACATTAATATTAATGAAAATTTTAAAATAAATATACAAAATTGGAAGCTTCAAAGGAGGCAGATCTACCCATTTTGGAACGAAAATTATCCAGAAAATTTAAATTTGCCATTGATCAAAAATTTTCAATTCATTGTCAGTATTATGGCAATAGGTCATTTGTCCAAATTTGGCTCTTCAGGGATTGCATTGCTGATCACCACTTTTGCCACTGGCCCCAAGAAAATTTTAATGGCAAATTTTATTTAGAAGTGGCGAAAATCAATGGCAAAAAAAGAAGAAAAATCATATTTTCACCAAAATTTTCTCTAATCACCATTTTCAGCTGGGGCTATTTTTGAATTACTCCCAGCGAGCTTAATTTTAAAGTAAACATGGTTCATCGACGTATCTTTTAGAAATAACTGTATGTATGGGCAATTTTATAAGCCATAAATGTGACGTCATATGGGTTTCTTTCCTATTGATCAAACGTTGCACTTGGCTTAAGGATTAGGAAACCTCATCTGATGTTTCGCGATTGACACACATCAGTGTTGCCAACTTAGCCTATTTTTCGCTTGGTTTTAGTGGAAACGGTTTTTTTTTATAGTTTGTAATGCTGGTGGCTAAAAAAATGCAGAAATGGCTAAACAAGCTACATTAAAAACATCCATGGTAATCGTGCTATGCATCCGTGCTAGAGACGTTTTTGAATGAATGCATGTTGTTCTAGAGTAAATCCTAAGCAGACATGTGCACTGTCACAGCAAGCAAGCAGTTCAGCAATCCAGGATAAATCAACAATTCTATGTGTATTCAAAAAAAAAGATGCTAATTGATGAAACTTTACGCACACCTACGAATACCATGTTATATAGTACAATTCTTGATCGTGATCATTTTACACATGTTCAAGCTTTTATTTATCGACAAATCCTAATTACAATTAATTTTTACCGATAGGCACTTACAATTTTTAATCGCCAGATGGGGATAGTAGAGCTTTTACCAATAGGCACTTAAATGCAGACCCAATCTTCTTATAATCAAAAATAACTGCTCTCTTGTTTCGTTTCATAGCCGATGTTCTGGAATAAATAACAGTTCCTTCTACAATAATTTATTCTAGCAAGATGGCACAATTGATTCAAATAACTAAAATATATAGTAAAGTGACGATTTCCACCATTATGGCTTTTTACAAGCCATAATGAGCATGCGTGCTAATGCCATGCTAGAGAACTGACACGAACACTGGAGAAAAAAAAAGGGAGTGAAGTCAGCATTTAGCACTATCTTAAATTTTTGTATGTAGCTGGTGGCTATAGAAGAAATAAGTTCCAGATCCACTCCTGTTATTCATTTTTAATGCAGGAAAATAACCAGTATCCACACATCTTATGGCAAAAGGTCGTAAGAGAAACGCCAATAGCAGCTGAGATACTTATATATGATCAATTAGTTGTATGTCATTGGTTGATAATATATAACGTTAGCAATCAAACTTTTTTTTTGTTATTAAACTAAATTGTTTCCTAAAATTCCTATTGCCGGAAACATCCCTCCGGCGACATTG
Organism: Rhysida immarginata; assembly: GCA_023313115.1. Lineage (NCBI taxonomy): Eukaryota > Metazoa > Arthropoda > Chilopoda > Scolopendromorpha > Scolopendridae > Rhysida > Rhysida immarginata. Next base: position 226,627 of record JAHWFO010037464.1, read on the forward strand.
CATTGTAATGTATAAAAATGCAAATTAAATACCATATATACTCATGTATAAGATGATCACAAGTGTAAGGGCAAAAAATAGATAGTCCTATGTTTAAGCTGAAGACTAAAATCACTTCTAGATCGATGTCCAAATTAAAAAAAAAAATTTGATAAAGTTACTGTAAATTTATACATTGAAAACCAAAAAAGAAATGTATGTAAGTGAGCCTTCAAAACTCACTGTAATCAGACTCTCCGAACAATTGCTGAAGCTCTTCCAGGGTTGCCATCAGGTCATCCAATTCATAGATTCTTGCACTGTCACTGTTTACATATAAAACATACATTTTGTTCTTTAAATTTTCATTGGGTCATGGATAAGAAGAATTCTATTTATGAGCTCGTTTTTGGGAATAAATTTTTCATCTTATACATTGAAAATATATACAGAGGGTGTTAACACTTATTTTGCTCAACCTTTCATGCCTGGTAGTGGTGGGATTACAATATCCTGGTATGCAAATTACCGTGTCCTGCCTCATCTCGTGCTGGTAGAGCATGTTTTAATAAAGTAAACATTCCCAAAGTAAGCATGCCCGAAAAAACTCCCATCTGAAGTGGAGCCCCTCGTAAAAAAGTTTTCCAGAGACTGTAGGAGTTCTAGAGATATCATAACACATCTCAAGGCTGAAGGATTGTTTCTAAACATTTGGTTATCAATGGAATAAGTCCCCATGCAGAAAAAAATATCCACACTTATGGTCTGCTCGTGACATGTTTGATAAACAAGATCTATGTCCTGACATCGAACCCGAACCCGCCAAATCAGCAAACCATTGCGAAAATCTGTAAAATATCCCAGGTCATTGTTAATAAGGTTATTTACAAGATTTAACCAAAGTAACCATGCAAAAACGAACTGTTCATAAACTCACCCGTGCATAGTGTTAATAAGTGTAATCGTCCTCTATAATTACATGGATTTCTATGGTATTAACCATCCTTGGGAACGAGGACATACCTGTGAAATCCCTAGGTACCAGTCCTATGGATTTCTAAGGCTTTGGTTTTCTCAAGTAGAGGATTTTCAATCGTAGAGCGGCAACGTTAAACGGACTTTGCAAAGTGTTACGAGAGGAATGGAATATCGGTTGAGGATGTTCTTAAAGTATTTGCAGTCTGAAACACATTGGTATCTAGATGTCCCGGGGAACACATTGAAAACATCAAAAACGTTCACCGTCAACAGGTTTAGACATAATAGTTTCTGTAAAACTGAGCAAAATAAGTGTATGGTATTTTTTTTTGCTTTCCTGAATAGTTGGGTTTTTAGACATGCGACTAATTGCTATAACAATGTTATGTTACTTAGCATTCTTCATGGATTTCACAATTAACTCTTGCTTGGATCATTTATTAAACACCAGTAATGCTCAGTGATATTACAATCATATTTTTAAAATCGTTTTACAAAACAGAATAAACTTGGGAATGGTCAGTGAGGATTTTTTGTCTTTACATGCCATGCCTCATGATACATTATAAATGAAAATAAGAAAATACTCCACAGCATGGCTAGAACCAAGAATTTACATGAATCACAAAAACACTAACTAATTAAGGTCCTCTGACGTGGAAGCATCAACATCTACCTATCCATTTAAGCTGGTTTAGAACAGTATCTGGTTTGGTCAGGCTATGGAATTTTATTTCCTATTTTCATTTAGGATAAAAACAGAAAACCAACAAATGATCAATGATCATAAACTTAAAAACTAACAATTTTTACTTTTAAGATAGTAATGACAGGTCCAGTTATTATTAAAGTAGATATATAGCATTGGGTTAATCTCATTACCATCCCCTATTTCAATTACATATATTCATTATTACAGTATATAAATATATTGAAGGAATTGCCAATTCAACTTTTAATTCATTAAATACCCAAGAGCATACAGATAGAGCAAAATGAAAGGGAAAAAACCCATACAAATGAATTCTGTTCTAATTCAGAAATACAAACGTCTAACAACAGAACCACTCAACACAAATCTGAAACAATTGAACCAGATCGCAAAAATCTAAACTGAAACCTTGAACCAGCCACAAAAAACTGAACTGAAACTTGAACCAGCCACAAAAAACTGAACTGAAACTTGAACCAGCCACAACAAACTGATCTGAAACTTGAACCAGCCACAACAAACTGATCTGAAACCTTGAACCAGCCACAACAAACTGAAACCTGAATTGAACCAGACTACAAAAATCTAAACCGAAATCCTTTGTTGAACTAGACCACAATACCAGAACTGAAACCTTAAAATCAAAGCCAGAACAAGGAGCAAGAGAATTTTAGACAAAGAAATAAGAATTTATAACCCATCTTAATGATTCGCAGTTCCTTCATCTTACATTTTTTAAGTAATTATACAATAAAGAAAATTTATAGTCTTAACCTCATCAAAATTAATAAAAAAAACCGTAAACAAAAACTAAGCTAAAAATCTTTTCAAAAATCAATTTTAATGAGGTTAAGATTTAAACTTTCTTTGTTGTATAATTATATGTTCAATCTTAAACTAACATTTTTTAACCAATTTTAACAAAAGTAGTTAAGAGATCTTCCTGATGGCTTCTGATGAATCCTATTAAAAAAAAAAACAAGTTACGTAATTAGGAAATGTTAATAATAAAAAGTATCATAAAATAAATTGACTAGGAACTTTAGAAATGATTTCAATAAGCAAGAAGTTCAAGCATGAGTTCAATATTCTTTCTCACAATTTGGATAGATTGAATCTCTAAAGTGGTCCTAGTATCGCATTACAGGGTTCGAAATTAATAGTTGCAAAAAATTTATTTTGCCAACCTGTTATTCACTGCTGATTGCCAGTGGTGTAGCTAGGGGGGAGGAGCAAGGGTGGACATATTTCCCTCAGGTGCCAGGCTTTTTCCCCCTGATTGTGGGGGAGGGGGGGGGGCGCCACGAGGACAAAATTGCTGGATTGCAAGAATTACCCTCGCTACGCCACTGCTGGTTGCCCGGCTGGCAACACACGGAAAATTAATTGTGGTAAACTGTTCGGGAAAACTCAGATTTTTTATGTAAAAATAATGTTTATCAAAATAATAAAATGTTTTATGTTTTGCAGACAGTGATTGTTGAGTATATATTTTGTTAATTAAAAAATCTCCACATGATTATCATTGTCTGCAGCTAGTTGTCCCTCGCGAATAATTTTCGTGATCACGAGGATGTGTGTCCCACTATTGTTGATGTTCTTTCCGTGGTTACTGTTTTTTTATTTCAGACAGACCACTTCTAGCTTCTCGCTTGACCAGTCATCCCTCCTTCTGGCCCTCCATGTCCTTCCTAGCCTGCAGCATGGCGTTCAATTTCCATGTATCATTTTCATTCCAATGCTCTGCAAATTACTCCTACCCTGCCGTTCAATGTTTAGTTGCTTATTGAATTTCTCACTTTCTCGCGGCAGCCATGATTCTTTACCGAGCAGCATTGTTTTGCGGGTTTACCCATAAGGTAATAATGAAATTTCTTTTAATGCTATTTTAACAATAACGTGCATAAGGGACGCCATGCTGCACATTTCAATTCTTATTTCCCATTAATAATTATGATTTCGCAGTCTTTCTTTAGACATTAAATGGGAATTTGAAATTTCTTTTCCTTATTCTTTATAAGGAATTGGTCTGTCTCAGTTTTTCTTATATTTAAAGTTAATTCGCACAATGTAGCGATTAATATTTCTCGTTACAGTGTTTTGCTTTATTTAACGTACATTTAAGTATTTCTTTATTTTATTCCGAGAAATTTTTTTTATGTAATTGAGATCACAATGCCTATTCCTCAATTAAATCATATTGTATAGAACATTCTTTTTGTACAGAATTTTTGTATTTTATAAATAAATATCGCAATTTTTAAATCAAAATAAAAGTCTTTTAACGAGCCATCTTCATTCTTAAGTTTTGGGATTTCTTTTAGAGTACCACCCCTTGAATTCTATTTATTTTGCTTCCCCCTCTGAACATAAACAATCTGGTCACCTGGGCATGTGAACATCGGCAAAGAATCTGCAATCAGGTCGATTTGGCAACCACTCAGTAGGTGTCTGAAAACTAGTCTGGGAATTATTGTGGAATTGACGTTTCAAAGTGTCAATACTCATGAAAATTGAAAATTATGAGAAATATCCAAAAGCAAACATGGTATCTAGCATTCAAAGATGTAGTCAGAGGCTTAATGACACAAATGAGAATACTGAGAATAAAAGCTTTAAAGCTTTAAAAGTCTTTGAATTGGGTCTTGACTAGACTGGATTCTGCTTAACTCAAGGAGTATTTCTCCTATGGATACCTGGTTTTGTTTCTACTGCAGTGCATGATAATAATAATAATAATAATAATAATAATAATAAATTAAATCATCTTCACTCAAGTGTATTTGGTTTGTTTGGTATTAACGTCCTTTTCAGCTGCTATGGTCATTTCAGGACAGCATTATAGAGGCCACAAATTTTGCCTCGCAAGGGTTCTTTAACCTTTTAGGGACGACAGAGTGCCTTTTGGCATTTTTACTCGTTTTTATAATATAGTCAGAAATAAAAATTTTTATCTTTTTATTCATTCAGTCTAAGAAAACGAAAATTACTGTATTCTATACAGTAAACCTTTCTCTATAATAATACAGTATAATTAGCTTGGAGAATGAATTATTGTATTTATTATAATTAATTTAAAATGAACTGGCGTGGATGTTACAAACTAAACGTCGATCGCAAATACCCATTATAAACTTCTTCATTTTAAAATATATTTACTCTCTACTTAGCAAAGACCTGCTTTTTATAAAATTTCGTAGCCTCCTTAATTGTTCCATACACGTTTTTCTGCATAAGAATATATAAAAAATTTTTTATCTTACCTTTGCTTCATCCTTGTAATTTTAGTGACCTCTTTGTCTTCGATTTCGTAAGTTTCAACTTTCGCGCCAAATTGCGAGATTGCTATTGCACGTGGGTATAGGGAACTTTTTTTTATTTTAATTCTCAGAGTCTACTCTTTATTTTACGTATAATGATAATTCATAAAATGAATTTAGAAAATAGAAATAAAGTAAAATGTTGGCGGATTCACAACAATAAGGTGTAACTGCCGCCATGATGACGTCATTTCAGAATGCATTCCGAAATTCCCCACCCCCCCCACCCCAGGGCCGCTTCAATGTTCAAACACATCGATGTTTCCAAAACCATTCGATGTTAAATCGATTTTGGAATCGATATAAGATATGTTAAAAAAAAACTTTGCCGCTTAAAAGAACTTATAAATTCACTGCTATGAGCGCTGAAACTAGAAAAAACGGTGCTGCCATCTGAGAAGCGTAAGAATCGTATAACAACTAACAACATCGATAATGCAGTAGCAGGAAAAACATCGATGCCAACATCGATACTATAAAATCATCGATGTGTCGATGTTTAACATCGACATCGCGCAGCACTAATGCTTAGAAAGGTTGGAATGTAATTTTGTTTTTATTCGTTTATTGTTTACTTTATAAACAATGAATATTTCATTTTATTTTAGCATATATGCAATTTACAAGCGCTATTTTTTTGTATAAAATGCACATAAAATCACATTCTCAAGAGCTCTCTGGTGGATCGAGGCGGGGCCTGGATTTTGATTGGTTGTAGTTAGAACTACGCGATTACGTCAACTAGCATTAAATTACGTCATGGCGCCAACTTCAAACCCTTGAAATCTCCACATAGTTATGAAAAAAAATTCATAACATTGATAATAAATAAAATTTCTTAATTATTTTTTAATTCTCATACAGACAATGAAATACTTCACATTTTCAGCCTAACTTACTAATTGGAAATAATTTTCGTTTTTTTTCTAAAAATTCATTAAAACAAGATTAATTTTTCTTTACTCATATTTGTATTTTTCAGAGTTATTTTTAAAAATAAATTATGCACATAATATAAAATACACTGTTTCATATAGTGGCCTAAACATCAATAAAAACTATGCAAAAAAAATTCGCCATAAATAGATATACTTTGGCTAGAAAAAATTTTTGAATAAATTGGCGCAATTTTCCCGTTTTTGATCAAAATTTTCCCGTCCTAAAAGGGTTAACGTGCAGCCGGCAAACGTCTACACGGGACCAATGGTTTTATTTCCTATTGTTGCCTGCTGTTCCTATTCCTGAGGTTGTCAAACAAATTAACACTGCATACCCATTAGCAGTGCACGCATCCACATCATCATAGCAATGCACGCATCCACCAAAATGCTTGCTTCAATATTTTATTTTAGCATTTCAGATAAGGTTATTTATCTTCTTATGGTGTTGTTAGAGAAATCTCATCACCCACAATCATTGCAACAGAATTTTAAATAAACATTTACTCTTTGCAGTCTGGGACTGCTTTCTCTGTCATTTTGCGTTTTATTTGCCTACTTAACTGAGAGTATTATACCCTTTTGGATAGTTAAAAGGACGTAGAAATTATTAAAATGACAGAACTTTTTTAATTAACGTAGTTCAAAGTTGGGAACACTTAGTGATACATCTACATACAAATTGTTTCAAGTTTTATAGTTTATTTTTATAAAATGGCATACCCCCTACGTGAAAACAGCAAAAAATTGGACCTTAGTCTTGAAATTAAAAAAAAAGTTGAATTTAAAGCAAAGAATGATATTTTTTTTATTTTAATTTAAAAGTCACATATCTAGAAAACGGTTAACTTCTGGATAGTAGGTTGTAGGGTCAAATCTATTGACAATGAAATAACGACAAAATAACTCTTTAACCACAACAGTTTTATAAAACAAAAGAAAATACAAAAGGAAAAAATAAATACATGACCTGTAAACGTTTTTCGATAGCGACGCTATCATCGTCAGCAGAAGGCACGGAGTAACACTATGAGAGATCCCAGGTGAAACTGAATGGCGTGCAGTGTGCAATATCTGCAGTGATAAAACCAGGAGGAAAATGCGTTTCTGAATGGCATTGCGTCTTGCGTCTTGTCCTTCACATCTAAAACCGCAAACATGGTGTGGAAACATCCATATTCTTCAGTTTGCAAATTATTCAAAGTTTCTCCCTCAGCTCGAAAGAATATGCTTACAGATTTTAGGATATTCAAGGCATCCTACGCAGAGTTCCTGCCTCGTGGGTCCAAAAAATCAGACCAAAGTAAGATGGCACAATACACTAACCAGGAAATGATCAACATGATCTTCTGCTTTGGTGAGGCGAGGCAAAAGTATCATGCAACGACCAGGCATCTAAGAAATGTCGTGCGGAATTATGCTATGGTACAAGTGGACATCACATTGAACACTATCTGGATTGATGGAAAGACTTACTTTGTATCAGATGACTGTAAGCAACAAACAGTACAGGAGCCAATTGTCCTGTTGCAGAGCTTACAATTTGGATTTTGAGTGATCTGCTCATTAGATTTTGGTTAACTATTTTTGTTTCGTTTGGAATTTGCTATTGAACAAATGTGCAGTTGGAAATTTTTTTGTGTATCTCTTACCATTATAGAGATAGAATTTGGATGTGTCCTAACTTCCATATTTGAGATGATGAAAGGTGCTCCATCAGATAGAGCACCTGCAAGTTCCTATTCATTCTCATAATCCAACATAGGAAGGGGGTAACAGACCTTTGACTCACCCTGTATACCAATTGGCGAAAACTGTACGCGGAAACGTTAATTTGTTTTCAAGTGATCGTACTAAATAATAAGCTCCCTACTACTCGTAATAAATAAAACAATCCTTTTGTTTGTGGGAGGTTAATAATAATTGTATATTACTTGCATCCTGCACGTGCACCATCCCGACAATGTATAGAGCATGCGTGTAGCCGAAACCATATGCACAGAACGCGTTTTCCCCATTGCGAGAATGATACGTGTCTTTCAAAAATTTGATATGCGCACTCTCCACATTGCAAAGCAATGCACTGTTGGAATTGTAACTACAGACGGACGGATGGACGGATGTCTGGACAAACCGATCACACAAGCATTTTTCTATGAAAATGTGGTAAAAATTATGTGTAACTATAAGCGAACCCACCCATAGTGAATTATTATTATCTATCTGTTATATCATAAGTTAAAACTACAGTAAAAATATTAAAAAACAGTACATAAGTTTTAATCAAAGCAAATGCAAATTTATCGATGCTTCTTTTCTAATATCCATATTGCTTGTATAATCAATAAATAACCCATTGTTAGATAATCCATTGTTGGTTTTTTTTCTTTGTTGTGATAAAAAGTCCACCGTCGCTGATTTTATACAAATGATTATTAGTTAACATTCAGTGACAAAACCAAACACGGCATGACACAGCAAGCGATGCACATCTGTCTGCTTCTCACTCGCTCAGCTAAACTCTGCTCATCCCAATTTATCCGAATGTGCGTTCCACCTCAGAGCGTGATGGATCAGACTCATTCACTGCCCAGCAAAGTGTGTACATGATGCGTCTAAAGAAGTTTTCACTTCAATAAATAAAATAAAAAATAAAGAATAATAGAGATACAAAAATCATTCTTTATTGATATCTTCTTTTTGCCTGGTTGATCATGGGATATATTTGCACATTATCAAAGAAAGTAGGTCACTGCCGTGAACAACATTTAAAAAGATAGTTTTTGAAAAAGTCATGAAAAATAACCTTCAAAATAGATGTTGACATGCCGAAAAACTGAATCAATTTTCTAATTTTTATCTTATTCTTCAGTTAGGCCTATGTATAATTATTTTCTAATCTATATATACAATAAAATAGTAGCGAGGCGAAAAATTTACATTAAATTTTTTTGAGAAAAGTGATAGCTACGTGTATTATAAACGATACTGAAGCTCAAACAACAGTTTTAGGATTTCTGTCTGTTTGTCTGTTTCTCTGCTTATATGTTACAGGTTGGCGCCAAAAGTACTGAAGGGATTTAGTTGAAATATGCTGTGAAGGTTATGTAATACCTCTCGCGTCACCAGTCCTGACTCTCTATTTATTTTGGCTTCTGAAGGTAAAACAACGAACGTAAAAACAAATATATTTGTATGGTGGAATGATACATTCGCACAGGCCTACTACGAAATAACGATACGGATTCAAAAAAGAAAATTGTGTTTTTCAATAAGAGGAAAAGCTGTTCATATCGTTTACATTGTGTTTGGGGTGACGAAATGAATGCTTCTGCCGTTTCTTCATTTTTACCAAGAAAAAATTAATTTCTCTAAAAAGGCTTAGCCCATTTCAATAAAAAATGTGACAACGCATAGTTTTAGGACCCCTCTAAGTGAGAATTACTTTAACAAAATAAAGAAAAAAAAATTGACAGGGGGGGGGGTCTGGGGGGAGAAGATAGTAACTCCAAAACGGCTTATCACAGCTAAACAAGGCATGTATAAAAAAAACGCCTTAATGGGAGGAGTTTATTGAGTCAAAAAAAACAGCCAAAAAAATTAATATAAAATTTTGAAAAAGGCTTACACAATTGATATAAAATATAAGATAAGGCACAATTTAGGGTACCTTCTAAATATGTATAATTTTTATTGGTTCTGCTATTTGCCGTTTCAAAGGAGTTAGCTGCACAAAATTGGTCACATACATACGTAAATACGTACATACATAGGTACATAAGTACAGACGGAATTTTTTTTTTCAAAAATTCAACATATCTTTTCGAATCATGTGTGTTTAAGTCGATTTCAGCAAAAAAAAAATTGAGTTTCTGAAACGAACACATTCTCTGAAATGAGACCGGTAGGCCAATACTGAAACTTTTTCATAATTTTTTGGCCTTCACTTTGCAACTATAAAATATCGTAGTCGTAATTTACTTTTTCCTTCCTGATCTCGATTTATTTAGGGCAGTGTCTTAATATAAAAGGGAAATGCCCCTCACTGACTCATCACGAAATCTCGGGAAATAAGAAATCTATACTTGCAGGCGATTTTATCCATTTCGACTTCAACGCGGACGAAGTCGCGAGCAACAGCTAGTTCTTCAATAAATGGTGTGTTCTCTTATTTTTGACGAATTGAATAAATTTTTTGGGGGACATGGTGGGAGTTTTTTTAAATGTTTTTAACGAATATGTAAAGAATGGTCGATGAGGATTTATCCTAAGGGAAACCCCAATGAAATGTTTAAATTATTGATGAAAATAGAAAAGAAAAAGAAATATAAGAAAAAAATAGTAATTTTTCTGCAGAAAAATAAATTGAAAAGCTCGTTTTTGACAGATCGCCAAGACAACGAACACGTAACAGTCGTAATGTATTGAAATAAGTGTTTCCGAGTAAATACAACATCACTAAAACAGTTGTATAGCTAAGATATATAAATGAAATAATTGAAGATAATGCCAGATGAATGCAGAGGATAGGAAGGTCAGTGCGTTATATGCATTAACGCACATTAAAAATTTACTTTTTAGATGACATGCTGTAATTCTTTGGGTAATCATTATTCTAAGAGAGATTTGCATTACAAAATTAGTAATTTCTATTTTAAGATACTAGAGTAAGATAAAGTTTTCCAAATCAAGACGTATCAATTATACTATTTATTGAACTGATGTTCTTGTGCTGAAGTGAAAATCAGTTTGTAGAGTTTGCACTCTAATGAGAAGAAAACCATGTTTTCTTTGAGAGTGATTTATTTCTATCTGTTTATTTTTATTCAAGGTAAGAATGAATATTCAATAATACATACTCTTTTTTACTATATAATATATAGTACATTTATCCGCCTTTGATTTTATATATATATATATAATCATGATAACCGTTTCTATTTTTCATGTTAATCTTAAATAAAATGTGAAAGTAAGCTTTCTTAATACAGTAACTGATTTGGAATGAGGAAAAAAAAAGTGGTCTTAACATATGATCCATATAATCAAGTAAATCATAGGTTCATGTAATTTACACGAAGTTGCAAATACAAGAATGAAATTCATGAATTCTCTAATCCTGTTCAGAGAGCGTCTGCTTTTGTAATCCAGCCGTGCCAGGATTCAACTGGTTGAGGGTTCCAAATTATCTCCACAGAAGCAGCGTTGAATTTATTTATTTATTTATTTATTTATTTATCACGAGAGAACCCATTTACAATTAATAATAAATATTACAGCAAAATGCACAGAAATAAGCAATAAAATGAAGAAAAAAATTATATAAAATAAAAATAAAATAAAATATAGAATAGAATAAAATTAACAACAACATCAATAATAATAACAATAGCAATAACAACAATAATAAAACCCAAAAAGTAAAGAAGAAAAAATTACACTGGCGGATTTGTCTTGAAATTTATCCCTAGGATCTGTAAAAAAGTCAAAATCGGTAGCAAGGTCATTAGCCAGGGTAGATAGTCTTCGGATAAGTGAGTGTAACAAGTAGTTACTCCCAGTATAATTGTTATTTATGTAAAAGGTCATGAAGGATCCAGTCTGATGATAAGGTACTCTGAGAGAGAACTGCTCAAGAAGAAAAGGACAATCAATTTTATTGTTCAATAAAGCGTGGAGAAACATCATGTCAATCCGGGCTCTACATAAAGAAAGTGCATCAAGAGTTAATGGGCACAAACTAGTAGGATTGATATTTGGATCGAGGTTGTAGTTAAATTTACGTGAAACATACCTTAGGAATTTATTTTGGACACTCTCCAACATATTAATACATTTTTTGTAATACGGGGACCATATGGGTGCGGCGTATTCCATTATTGGAAGGACCAATGTAAAATACAATATCTTGATTGACAGCACATTTTTAAAAGGATGAGAGTGTCTGATAATGGAACCCAATGCCCTATAAGACTTTTTAGAAATATTATCTATGTGGCAGTTGAAAGATAGGGCAGAATCAAAAATTACTCCAAGGTCGGTGATTTTGCTAACTCTAGTGAGAATGGTTTTGTTCATGGAGTAGTCAAAGTGATGATTTCTGTTAAAGGTGATCACTTTGCTTTTTTCAATATTCAGTTGCATCATGTTTAGAGTGTACCAGTTGATAAGACCGTTAAGGCAGCATTGAAGACGTTGACAGTCTGTAATAGAGTTGACGGATGAATACATTTTTAAATCGTCAGCAAATAACAAATATTGACAATCCTCAAGGGCGATACCAATATCGTTTATAAATAGTAAGAAAAGTAGAGGGCCAAGATGGGATCCTTGAGGCACTCCACTGTTGACTGTAAAAAAGGCTGAAACCGTATCACCAAGTTGGAGATCCATGCTAATAGGGGATCACGGACACCAAAAGCTGCTACTTTATTACAAATAATAGAATGGTTAACTCTATCAAATGCCTTTGACATGTCAGTGTATATGGCGTCAACCTGACAGTGTAGATTGAAGTTATCGATAATGAACTTTTCATAAATCATTAAATTTTGTGACAGCAGACCTTCCTTTAATGAAGCCATGCTGATGAGGTGTAATAATAGAATGTAAGACAGGTTGAATTTTATCGAGAAGTATTGATTCAAAAAGCTTGGGGATGGCTGACTGAATTGTAATAGGGCGGTAGTATTCTATATTTTGCTTGGCACCAGATTTATGAATAGGAATAATAAATCCTTTTTTTCCAAACTTCAGGAAAAAGACCTGTTGACAACGATTTATTAAAGATAATCAAGAGGGGAAAGCTTATATATGTAGCACATGATCGCAGAAATATAGGGTGGATATCATCTGGAGGCTTAAACGTGAAGGGGCTGATCGATCATCGATGTCACCCGAGAAAATAGAAACAGACTTTTACCTGGCTTTTGTTTTATTTTAGCCGAGCATTTCTGTGTTCCTTTATTTGGTATTCCAAATTGAAATTCGTTTAGAAATTAAAGAAATAAGTTTCTCATGAAACACACATTTGCTGGCCATTGCTGTATAGTGGATTGCGCTTCCGCGTGTTTTCCGCCCCGCAAAGCTCTACGTGAAACAGGCTTTATTGTAGGTAGAGGAAAAGTAACTAGCAAACGTATTAGCAATATCTTGAGGGCAATTTAAAACAACATCTTTATAACACATGGATATTGACACTGTATTAGAAGCCTTTGTATTATAAATAAAACGCCAAAATGATTTAACATTGCTTTTAATTTTAGATTCTATGTGGTTAACATAGTTTTGATAACACGATCTAGAGAGAGAGACTTGCTCTGAGATCGTAAGTTGGGAAAATTACACAAAATCTTCATGACGATGTGTAGATTTGTAGTGGAAGTGGGCAGAATTCTTCCTGGCGATTAAGGATACAAGATCTGGAGTGAACCATGGAGGAAATTTAAAAGATTTGGCTCTTCGCTTAGGTACAAAAGTCTCAATTAAAAAATATAGAACAGAGTAGAGAATTCAACAGCAGAATTTATATCCATAGAATTGAGCATACACCAGTAGATTTGAAGAAGATGATGGTGGATAGAGGCGTAATCAGCTTCACTATATTTATAATAGAAGGTTTCTCCTCGCATGGTTTCCGTATCACTATAGAAGGGGATGGAACCCTGTAGCGGTGGATGATGAAAATCAGGTGAGATGAGAGGATCATGAGAGATGGCCACTGAAGACTTGGTAGAAGACAGAACCAAATCAAGTATGACAGCATTACCAATTAGAACTGTATTACACTAAGAAAGGCCAAGAAATTGCAACATATCACGAAGTAAGTGTTTTTGGGCAGGTAAATTATCACCTTCACAATGATTATTTAGCCAGATAGGAGTAAGAGCTCTCAGATTATAATCACCCAGAACACATACGTTAGCAAGGGGATAAAGAGACATTATTCTTTCCAATTCGGTAAAATGCAAATCGTAGGAATGTACACACAACATAAAACTATAGAGAGGGGACCTGAAGGCTACCCTCACAAATACATGCTCCACCTTGCCCTCCCCCTTGACGTATTCTATCTGCTACTCCAAGGCCTTTGATAGTGTAAATGCAGACATATTGATTGAAAATATTAAGAACTATGGTTGTTGAGGATAATATCCTCAGCTGGTTTGGATCTTTGCTAATTTATAGACGCTTTTTGAATAGAAATC
>JAHWFO010037464.1:270760-283260 GCA_023313115.1 Rhysida immarginata
TATGTAGCTGGTGGCTATAGAAGAAATAAGTTCCAGATCCACTCCTGCTATTTATTTTTAATGCAGGAAAATAACCGGTATCCACACATCTTATGGCAAAAGGTCGTAAGAGAAATGCCAATAACAGCTGAGATACATATATGACCAATTAGTTGTATGTCAATGGTTGATAATACATAACATTACCAATCAAACTTTTTTTTTGTTATTAAACTAAATTGTTTCCTAAAATTCCTATTGCCAGAAACATCCCTCCAGTGCGACATTGCATTGTAACGTATAAAAATGCAAATTAAATACCATATATAGTCATGTATAAGATGATCGCAAGTGTAAGAGCAAAGAATAGATAGTCCTAAAATTACTAAAATCACTTCTAGACCGATGTCAAAATTAAAAAACAAAAGTTTGATAAAATTACTGTAAATTTATACATTGAAAACCAAAAAAGAAATGTATGTAAATGAGCCTTCAAAACTCACTGTAATCAGACTCTCCGAACAGTTGCTGAAGTTCTTCCAGGGTTGCCATCAGGTCATCCAATTCATAGATTCTTGCATTGTCACTGTTTACACAATAAAACAGACATTTTGTTTTTTAAATTTTCATTGGGTCATGGACAAGATGAATTTTATTTTTGAGCTCGTTTTTGGGAATGAATTTATCATCTTATACATAGAAAATATATACAGAGGGTGTTTACACTTATTTTGCTCAACCTTTCATACCTTGTAGTGGTGGGATTACAATATCCTGGTACACAAATTACGGTGTCCTGCCTCATCTCGCGCTGGTAAAGCACGTTTTAATAAACAGACTGCTACCTCAAGTAAACATGCCCGAAAAAACTCCCATCCGAAGTGGAGCCCTTCGTAAAATCGTTTTTCAGAGACTGTACGAGTTCTGGCTGTTTCGGACAGCACGAGTGGACTAAGGAGCGCCCGCTAGTTCTCCCACGTGCCCCAGAGAGCCCCGGGGGGCGCTGCCTGGCCCCGCCGCGTGCTGTCTTGCGCACAAGCGGTCTAAGGGAAGTACGTACGTACGCTTTTTGCTTGCGGGGCCTTCCGGCGCACATCTCGGGAAGGGGGGGCTACAGCCAGCTCCGTGCTCCAGAAGGCCCATTCTAGCTTTGTTCACCTGTATTCTAGCAAAACGTGTGCGCCGGGGGGCTCCGCCTGGCCCCGCCGCGTGCTGTCTAGCGCAGAAGTGGTCTAAGAGAAGTACGTACGTACGCTCCTTGCTTGCGGGGCCTTCCGGCGCATATCTCGGGAAGGGGGGCTACAGCCAGCTCCGTGCTCCAGAAGGCCCATTCTAGCTTTGTTCACCTGTATTCTAGCAAAACGTGTGCGCCGGGGGGCTCCGCCTGGCCCCGCCGCGTGCTGTCTGGCGCACGAGCGGTCTAAGGGAAGTACGTACGTACGCTCCTTGCTTGCGGAGCTTTCCGGCGCACATCTCGGGAAGGGGGGCTACAGCCAGCCCCGTGCTCCGGGAGGCCCATTCGAGCTTTGTTCACCTGTCCCTTAGCAAGTGCGTTGAGAAAGTTAGTTAGTTAGGTTACATACAGATTCATTCATTTATTTAACAACAATTTAATAGTTTAAAATGCGCTGCCATCAGAGTCCGTTTGCTCCTCGCCTTGACTCTCATCTTCTCCTTCGCTTATGCTGGAAGCTTCTTCCGAAGGCGCGATGTTCAAAAAACTGTTTACCTTGCAGTACGCGCTTTGATAAAAGCTGGCGTTCCCTGCTTGATAATGCTGTGCGGCTGTTGACGGAAAGTGATTCAGATACCGGTGAATGAACGAGCCCGGCGATCCGGACATCACGCTTAGCGAATTCAGAATCCTTCGAGCATCGCGAGCTCCGACGACGGGTAGCCCGTGCTTCGCCTGTAACATGGTGAGCTGGCGATCGATACGTTTCAGTGGCCTGCCTTCCGAATTGAACACAAGGGTATCCGTCGGTTGCCTGGGCGGATTCTGTCCCTCTCCTTCACGGCGGAACAAATCCAGGACGTCGGCGAGTAATCCTTCGATCACGATCGCACTGGCTCCCTGCTTTTCGGTCTTGTGGTGCCGGACCAGCGCGACTCTTGATCCGCTCACGGTTTTCGCCGTTTGGTACTCGTGGAGGGTTAAATTGCAAAGGACGTCGGGCCTTTTGCCCTGAACCAGCGAGACACACGCGGCACAGAATCCGATGAGATAGTTGCGCTCTTTAGGTCTTAAGTGCGCTTTAGAGAGCAGGCTCTTGACGGTGGCAGCCACTTCTGGGCTCGTCAGTGCCGCGGTAAGGGCGTATTTCGCCCGCTCCTCGTCCACGTCTCCGCCGATGGTCTGATAGAGATGATCTTGCATCCGGTCCCGCCCCCTGTGAAGGGAAGCCCTGGATCTTAGCTTCAGACATTCGCACAGCTGCTCTATTTTCAAGCGGAAATTCGGGTCAGACAGGCCCTCGTTTCTCTGCAGCTGAGCGGCTAAGCACTCCGTGAAAGCGGTAAGGAATTTCTTAAGAGTCTGTGGGCGAATTTTGCGTTGCTCCTCGAATAGCTTGAGCCCTTCTTCGACCGACCGTATGTCGAATAGGGGGACCCAGTTGGTTGGTCCGCCAAGAGTAGGCTCTAACTTTTGCCCCGCCGTCTCGTAAATGAATCCGATTATAACTCTGGCCAAGCCAACTTTGGCTTTCCAATATTTACTCGTGTCCTCGATGTGTTCGGAATAGAGTTCAAAGAAACGCTCTTCGGGTTTACTCGGCCTAATGACTTTCCCGCTTCTCAGCGTCTTGCTCTGGAACGAAGATGCCAAGCGTGGAACGGCAGTCCCCGAACTTTCGCCCTCGGACGGGCGGCTGCTACTGCTGCTGCTACTAGTCTCATCGGAGTGTGACGATCTCGGTGACGACGTGGTCGCCTGCTCTTCAGCCGCATTCACGGGATGCTTTGCCGGCGGCAGTTTTAGCAAATTTGCGTCTAATGCTTTCTGACCCAAAGCCATCAGTTCTCTTTTCCGTTCGACGATGAGCTGCCTGTGACGCTCGGGGGAGTGAATTTTATGCGCTCGGACAAGGTGCTGGTTTGCGTGCTCGTAATTCTTCGACCTCCAGTGGCAACCCTCTATGGGGCACTTTAGCTTGGTTTCGGACATTTTGAATGTAATACGGTTCTCGCTTTAGAATTTCTCTCTCTCGATTTTTCATTGGAACACGCCACAGCGGGCCTCAAGTGGGGATTACGACGTTTCAAATTGCGTTTGTATCAGCTAGGGTAAGTCGTCTCCTCGTAACCAATCGTCCCAACCGTCATCGGCCCGCTGCGGTTCGGCGAACCAGCACGCTGGACCGACCGGGGTTAAAGTGGTGGTGAGGTTACCCCGGCCTCGGGCTAAGGGCTTATTAAGCTTCCCCGCCTACGAAGCAAGTGGTTATTGGGTTAGTGGGTGACAACGCCTCGTCTGTGCGCTTGCTTTCCACGGCCCTGCCTACATATATAGCGTCGGACCCGCTAGGCTTGTTCCAAACAGAAAAGTAGGCAGTCGCGAGTGTGACTTGCCTCCGCTTTGCCGTGCCGATGTCGACGCATCACGTCCGGCAATCGTTTCCCATCACCGGTAAAAACGAAAAAACGATAGCCTGTTTATTCTTGGACTGTAGGCGTTCGAAATTTTTCCTAGGGAGACCCTCGAAAAGGTGTGTTTTTGGAGCCCACTCAAGTCAAGTCTAGGTACACTCTACAGCACCAAGCAAGTACTTATTTGGTGGCATTAAGGCGCCCGTTTTGTAGCAAACGAGAGACTTTTAATGGTGTTTGTTTTGAAGCCCACCACTCTACACCCAAACGAGTGACTTTTTTAATGGTGGCATTAAAACGAGCTCTGTTCACTAGCAAACGAAAGACTTTTAATATGGTGGCATTAAGGCGCCCGTTTTGTAGCAAACGAGTGACTTTTTTAAAGGTGGCATTAAAACGAGCTCTGTTCACTAGCAATAAAAAGAGATTTCTCGAAGCATTTGTCAAAATTTCCGCCTCCTCCACCACGAACGAACTCTGTTCGTCAGCTACCGTAGGTCTGTTCACCGTTGGACTTGGAAAAAAAATAGAATCTCATCTCACTGTAGGTCTGTTCACCATTTGGCTTTGAAAAAAAAACAGAATTTCACCACACTGTAGGTCTGTTCACCGTCGGACTTAGAAAAAAAATAACACAACCACACCTCACTGTAGGTCTGTTCACCGTCGGACTTAGAAAAATATAAGATACTGCCAAGTTACGCTGTAGCTTTGTTCACGCTATATAATTGCGTAAATTTCTCTTAAAAAAAAAAACGGGGACGTATCCGTCTGTTGCGGACAAATCCCCCAGTCGAAGGCAGAGTCTCAATAGATCGCAGTGTGGTCACTGCTCTACTAAGTACGACACCCCGACCGGTACCTAGGTCGTCTGCGGACGATTTGGCGCCTCCGCTTCGAGCGCACGGGATCGAGTGATCACGGTGCGACCCCGGGTAGATAAACGTCTCGACCACCCGGGAAATCGGATTCGGCCGTTTGCAGGGGTGAACGTCGGGCGGCGGGTCAGGGATTCGCTCCCCTATCTTGCCCCGCACGCCTAGTGCTACCTCCCTCGGCACGAGGCGCTGACGGTATCGTTGCCTTGGCTAGATGGGATTCTGACTTAGAGGCGTTCAGCCATAATCCCGCGGATGGTAGCTTCACACCATGCCAGCATTTACCCTTTTGCTCTACACAAGGTTTCCGTCCTCGCTGAGCTCGCCTTAGGACACCTGCGTTACCGTTTGACAGATGTACCGCCCCAGTCAAACTCCCCGCCTGACAGTGTCTTTGGAGCGGGTCGCCCGGTGAGGAAAAAACACCCGACGCCCCTTCGAGGGCGACGCGGCGCTCCTCCCCCTACCGGGCTTGGCACTAGAAGCGTGAGCGCCTAGAAACGCTCGCTTCCCACCTCACCAAGTAAGTAAAATTACGATGAAAGTAGTGGTATTTCAACGGCGACGAACGCCTCCCGCGAGGAGGGACGAAGTCTCCCACTTATGCTACACCTCTCATGTCTCTTCACAGAGCCAGACTAGAGTCAAGCTCAACAGGGTCTTCTTTCCCCGCTGATTCTGCCAAGCCCGTTCCCTTGGCTGTGGTTTCGCAAGATAGTAGATAGGGACATTCGTGAATTAGGCCCACCCAGCCGTAGCCATAGGGCAAGAAACATCCACCACCCAGGGAAACCCCCAGCCCCCACCCTCGCAGGGCATACAAACCCTTATTTTTTTTTTTTTTTTTTTTATAAATATATACACGTATACAAGGAACCAAATGGGTACTCAAAGTAGATTGGTTGACAAAATTAATATAAATTATTATTATTATTATTATTTTTTATAAATATATACACATATACAAGGAACCAGATAGGTACACAAAGTAAGGTTAACAAGTCAATATTATTATTATTTTTTTTTTTTTTTGTAAATACATACACATATACTAGGAACCAGATAGGTACACAAAGTAAGGTTAACAAGTCAATATTATTATTATTATTAATTATTTATTTATTTATTTATTTTTTTTTATACTTAAGATATATGCGCATATGCAAGGATCTAAATAGGTACGCAGAGTACATTGATTGACAATGAAATGTAATTATAATTATGCAATATATTGTGGAAGCCGAGGAAATGGAAATAGTACAGAAAACAATATAATTATTTGTTAATACATGCACGCTTATATATACACACACACATGCACATACCCACACATAAGTGCACATGTATATACATTATACATATTAATACAAAATACAAGTAACCAGGTGCGCATCTGAGGGATAAAATGAGCTCTGTCAGTGAGACGGACGCCAAGGAAATGGAAGTTGAAAAAATCGAGAAAACGATCTAAGAGTGGAACTAGAATAACGCCCCTCCCTGACACCAGTAGGGAGAATGCGGAATAAGAAAAGAGAGAAAAGAGAAGAGTACGGAAAAGCCTGTAGTTGGGCATATTAGAGGGTACCATGGGAGGAATGAGTCCTGCCAAGTGTGCCGACGGACTGAGCAATGCAAGTCAAGAGAGAATGAGGCGCATAGGGCACAGCATGTGTGTGCACGCGGTCAGGCATTTATCGATGCAAGGTATCTGGCCACCTTCTGGAAAAAGACATTAAACGGGGGTCGACATGCTGTCTCTGTGAAGTAGATCTCCATGGGGCATGGCCAAATGAAGCCATTAGTGAGGAGCTTCTTCATGAGGGTGGCTCTTTGTTGTTCAACTTGTGGTATGTGGCACTCATACAGGATGTGGCTAGGCAGTTGTGGGCTGCCACCACATGGGCAATCTATTGAAAAAATTCGCAGGTGGAATCTGTCGAGGTA
Organism: Rhysida immarginata; assembly: GCA_023313115.1. Classification (NCBI taxonomy): domain Eukaryota; kingdom Metazoa; phylum Arthropoda; class Chilopoda; order Scolopendromorpha; family Scolopendridae; genus Rhysida; species Rhysida immarginata. The sequence continues at coordinate 277,150 of JAHWFO010037464.1, forward strand.
TGTCCCAAAGGGACCATGCTCAGTTGCAAACCAGACAGCCTCCCTTGGTATACCGCCTGCCCTCTGGATCTCGTACCTGCACCAGCCCGATTGGCTGGTGGTCCTGTATTTGTGCCATGACTCTCGCCATTGTTCGCCCAGATCTTTTTTCAGGCCATTACGTATGTGTGCGAGAGGGATTTTAATGCCTCTTTCCAGTTGAATGTTGTGCGCTTTGGAGCTCGCCTTAGCCAGTGCGTCGGCCTGTTCGTTGCCCTCTATGCCCACGTGTCCCCTGACCCATACACATTCGATATGAATGCCCAGTGAGGAGGCCTCCCCTAAGGCCTCTCTGGCTCTCATAGCCAGGGCGGTGACTGGAAGGTGCCCCAGGATTGCCCATAGTGCTGCCGTGGAGTCGGAGGCGATCCAAGTGGTACGTGTTGGTATATTGATTGATAACCACCATTCTAGAGCCTTGATGATGGCCAGGAGTTCTGCCTGGAAGACAGTGCAGTATCCAGGCAGACGGAACCCCTTTTCTATAATCACCTGGTCTCTGTGGTGGGCGACGAAGGCTGCTCCTACTTTCTTGTCCTCCTTGGAGCCGTCTGTGAAAAGGACCAAATCCAGGGGACCCCTTGCACTCTCGTTCCAGTTATGGAATGAAATGATAGCTCGTTGGGGAGGAGGAAAGCGTGCAGTGATTGGCAGGACAGAGTCCAGACTGGATGGGTCCTTCGTGCTTTTCTGAAATAGCTCTGCCCTGTATTTCGCCTGCAGTTCAGGTGGCATGTAGCCACTGAGGGCATATAGGGCTTCATTGGATGTGGTACGATAGGCTCCGGTGTGTGCCAGGAGGAAGGGACGAACTGCGGCACGGAGTCTCTTCAGGAGTCTTGAGTCATTGGCTCTATGACCCCATATCTCAGCCCCAAAGAGTAGCATGGGTGTGATGATGGTGGTTAGTATTTTCCACCTGGTGGGTTTAGAAGTGCCCCATTCCCTGCCCATAATCGACCACAACCTGCTAGCAATTTTGGCGGTACGGGAGCTGGCTTTCTGGACGTGTGTTATCCACTGCCACTTGGTGTCTAAGTGGAAACCGAGGTATTTTGCACTCAGGGTGCAAACGACTGTATGGTTGTCCATTGGAAGGCTGGGGGGGCGGATAGGTCTGCCATGGTGTGTGTAGAGCAGGGCCTGGGTCTTAGCCTTGTTATAAGACAGTCCATTCTCCGCTGCCCAATCGGAGCACATAGTCCAGATATTGCGCCATTTCTCCTCGAGTGACCTGGCTGATCGACCGGTAATGAGGATTGCCTGGTCGTCGGCATAGGCTTGAGTGCTAACATCAGTCATGGTGTTACTACCCCGCAGCCATCCCTCCATGATAACCAGCCACAAGAGTGGCCCCAGGGTGCTGCCTTGGGGGCACCCCCTGGTCATTGTGCCTTCCACTCCTTCACTGACTAGGCCACGGGGGCCAAGAAAGTGCACGATGCTATTGAAAAGATTGCTGGGGCAACCAGTATGCGTAAGGCATCGAAGAATGACCCCGTAGCCAGGCGAGTTGAATGCGTTTTGAAGGTCTAATAGGACGACCAGGGCATGCTGTTGTCTAGCCCGAGCATTAGAGACATTGCTGCGGAGATGTTCCATGGCCTGTGTTACGCTGCAGCCAGTTCTGAAGCCGTATTGTTGGGCCGAGAGACGTTTGTTGTCTTCCAGGAAGAAAGCGAGCCGTTTGGCAAGCATTCGATCCAGAACCCTACCCAATACTGGAAGTAGACATATGGGGCGGTGGGTACCATCTCCCTTAGGAAGCCACACTACCCTAGCCTTGCGCCAGACATTGGGGAAGTAGCCTGTGCTAAGGCAGCCATTCAGGACGGCTAGCCAGTGGTGTCCAATTGTTGCATGAAGGAAGGGTAGAATGGCCACCGGAATGCCATCTGGACCTGCAGCTTTGCGGCAGTCCATACCATTAATTGTGTACTGGAGCTCCCCCATGGTGAAATCCAGAGGGGGGGCATCCAGTGGCTTCAGAAAGGAGGCATGATTGAATGGCTCTTTATCAGCAGGGAAGTATTTCTGCAGAAGATTAGTAATGATGGCTGATTTGTCATTCAGCGTATCACCGTGGTCGTGGGAGCCCCATCCCTCTCGGGATGAGATCTTACCACAGATAATCTTGGTTGGGATGCCATACGGGTCCTTATTGGAGTCACGGCCGCAGTATTCACGCCAGGAGGACTGCTTAGCGACGATGATTGCTGCCTTATAACGTCTGCGCAACTGGAGAAATATGTTCTTCCTGTCGGAGCGCAAGGCTGGAACTTTGCAGGCTTGGAAACTTTTCCGGCTGCCCCTCAGTTTCCTGCGAAGTCTCTCAAGCTCCGGGGTCCACCAAGGCTTGCCTAGATGGTGCAAGGATTTGCGTCTAGGCATAGAGGCCTGGCAGGCAGCCATGCAGAGGTCCTGGAATTCCTCTGCCGCTGCTTCTAGTGAGTTATAGTCGTGTTCAGGTGTCTGCAGCTTTCGCGACCCATCCACAATGAACTTTTTGAATTGCTCCCAATTGGCCCGTTTATGACAGAAGCAGGGACTCGACAGCGAGAGCACTGGAGGAGTATGTCTCATCCTAAAAATGATGGCGAAGTGGTCACTACCAAATTCCTCCCCTGAGACAGTCCAATCGTTGATGATGCTATTCTTCGCCAGGGTCAGGTCGATATAGCTGCTGCCATTGGCGGTGAGAAACGTGGGGCCCTCCGATTCGAGGTTGTAGATATTCAGGCTATGTTTGGTCATGAGCTCGAGCATCAGTTCCCCCCTTGTGTCTGTGATATCGCCTCCCCACACACGGGATTTGGCGTTGAAGTCCCCAAGGATGATAGCCTTGTTTTGAAGGGCCAGCTGTTTGTCGAGTGTAGAGAACATTGGTTGTGAGTCGATTCCAGGGGGGATGTAAACATTCCAGATAAATTGTTTAACGGTATAAGGGTCGGGACCGATTCCGAATGAGACCATTGAGTAGTGCTGTCCGGAGACGTACGAGGCCGTCTGCGAATCCTTGGTGCGAATGAGCGTGACCGTGGGCAAATCCCTACTCCCAAAAAGTGTATACCCGGTATTGTGCTGTAGGGAGGGCCAATGTGGTTCCTGCAGACAAATTATATTGATTCCCTGTTCCCTGGCGTATTCAATTGCCAGTCTAGTGGCGAGAGCCCCCCTGCCGGCGTTGAGCTGCAAACAAGACAGGCAATCCATGTTGTTGACTCAGAGTCCGTAGTCCGTACGACTACGGATGAGCTCCATCCTCCGCAGGAGCACAGGGCAGTTGTCGTCCCTGGAGGAGTGCTGTGTGTTGGGCAACCCTGCTTTACTGCAATTGACGCAACATAGGGTCATCGCTGTACAGTCCGGGGACTGGTGTTCGCCCCCGCACTTGAAGCATAGAACCCTGTCTCTGCAGCGTGCCGCCGTGTGGCCGAAACCACAGCAGCGGTAACAGCGGCTGGGATTGAGTTCCTCCTTCGCATAAATAGACATGAGGTCAAGGAGGACTCTGCCCTCCCTCATGATTCGCTGGAAGGCTGTGGGGTCGGCCTCCAGAGTCCAATTCTCCCGTTGGGGATTCCGGCATGTCCGGACTGCCACAACTCTAAGTATCTCTTTGTTTTCGCCTGATAAATCTCCCAGGAGGCTCTGGTTTTGTTCAATGACGGCCCTGCAGAAGCTCTCCTTAGGGTAGCCGGCCTCAACCCCTGTAAGCAGAATCATTGGCTTTCTGGGTGTAGGTTTTATGAGCTTAACCCCCTCGGTCTTCTCCAGCGTCTCTTGGATTTCCTTTTGCTGCGCTCTGGTGGTACCTCTTATGATGAATTTCCCTTTATCAGTTTGCCGTAGGGCAGATAGACCTTGCGATGCAGTTTCCGGTGTCAGGTTTGTTCGAAGATAGGACTTGAGTTCTGCAGGACCTTCGAAGGGTGACTTATCCACTATGACGGCTTGAGTCTGTGGGGACACCTTAGCCACGACGGAGGCAAAGGTCGGGGTAACGTCGGGGACTGCCCTGCTGGATTCACATGCCAGCCTAGCTTCCATTAGTTTCCGTGTTGCGCTGGCTTCTCGCTCTGCTAACACTGAGTAGACCGTTCGTAATCCATCAATGCAGTCCCAGACGCTAAGTTGGTCCTGTCTAGTAAAGCTGATTTTGCTGTCCCTCTCCTTGGAGGTGCATGCTTTGATAAGATCAAGCATGGAGTGGACCCTCAGAAGCAGGGTCGCTGGCTCTGCTGTGAGAAGCTCCTCCGTGTTGGAAACCATATAATCAGGTTGAGAGGGGTACTCCTGTCCATTGTGGTTGTGGTGGACCTTGGAGGTTGTAACCCCTGAGTGATGGGAGTCGAGTTTGTTGGTGCCGGTGTCGACTGCCTCAGCTCCAGTGGTTGTGTCCCTGGACAAGATCAGGTCGAGCAGGGTCTCCTGCCTCTCCAGCACGAGCTTTCGAAACCGTTTTTCCAACAAGGCATTAACCTTTTCCCAGCCAGCTATTTTCTTGAGAAAATGATTCTTCTTACAGAGGGATAGAAAATATTTTTTAAAAAATTCAATAACTGATATACTGCTTAAAAATTTTAAATTTGTTATCTTGAATATAATTGCTTTTGATTAGTAATTTTTTTGAACGATTAAAAGTAATGGGTTTTTTTTAAACAATACATTAAAATGTATAATAAAATTTTCTATTTGAAAAACTTGGTTTTAATCCTTTTTTAAAAAATTACAAATGTTATAATTTCGTATTTGAAAAAAAACAAAATTTAGGGAGAAATCTTATCTAAATAAAGCAAAAAAAATTTTTTTAATATCTTTATTTGTTTTTTTTTAACGATTTTTTATATAACTGAATGTAGAATATTTTTACTTTTTTTTCAAATACCTACGTAATTTGTTGTTAAATGGGTCACACCTGCCTGACAATAGCCAGAAAATCACATAATAGGATTTTAATCTCTTTCTTTGATAAAGCATAGATGTGGCCTTATCTAACTTCCTCATATTCTGAGAAGTGATCAATCTCAAATGACGTCATCAAGAAACGATCCTGATAGCAATGGTTTAAATTTTTTTGAAATAACTTATGAATAAAATGTAATTTACGAAAAAAAAAATTTAAAACATAAATAAAAGGTATCATTTTAATATAATTCAATCATTAAATAGTTTAAATGTGCCCTGGAATTTTTTAATAAATTCGTAATTTTAGATGTTGCTAAGTTTCTCCATACACAAGCTTTCTAAAATTTCGAATATCATTGATTATAAATAAATTTGGGGTATATAATTTATTGGCAGTTAATTATAAAGCTTTCAAGAATTCAACAAAAGCAGTTTGAAGTTTTTATCGATAATAGAAAATTTCTTATAAGCATTTTTTATAGTCATGATTTCAGCCCCCCCCCCCTCCTTTGACAACACCTGTGGAAAATCATTTTTTATTATATTTTCTCATTTAATTTTAAAATTTTAAGGGATATACTAGTAGTGATGTGCATCTGAAAAAAAATTAAAAAAAAATTAGCAATTTATCTGTAATAGAATTTCAGTTATATGCATTTAAATTTTGTAATGTGTTATATGGAATTGACATGGCTACAAGTGGCCTGATTAGGCCACCTCCGCTGGGAAAAGGTTAAGCTCTGACTTCTCCTTCTTGAAATGTCCCCTTTTCTTAGCCCAGGCCATAGTTTCGTTCTTGAGTTCCTCAAGATTGTCACACTGTTGTTGCCATTCAGTTGATAGTTGGCAGAAGAGATCCTTGTCGAGATCATCAGTGTTGATCAGCAGAGTTTGTAGTATCTCTGAGTAGGGAACCATATTCATTTTATCGTGTAGTGGCGACAAGAGCCGTTCCTATTAAAGAGACGAGGGGAAAGAGCCCACTCTCTTGAAAACAGAGAGGAGGTTTGGAAACCGTACTACAGAAAACCTAGAGCGCACTCAATATGGTGTCCTGAACCTTTCTGGAGCCTCAGGACGCAAATAAATGTAAAATACTTGTTGGCCACCAGGTGGCGCCGCCAGAAGACGTACGGACTTACGCTGGGCCGTCTAGGGATACTA
>JAHWFO010037464.1:288260-293804 GCA_023313115.1 Rhysida immarginata
CGACCAAACCTCTCCCTTCCCCAATACGGGCGCATTTACCCTCTCTAGCGAACTGCTTTGACTGCGGGATAAAGAGTAGAGGATAGCCTGGTGACAGGAAGCTCTTTGAACCTCTCTCCCTACTGGCTGGCACCCAAGGCAGTAACCCTTCGAGGCGAGCTGCTTCGATGTGCCAATTTCGAGCGACCAGTAGGGCATAGCCCCGTGACTGTCCCACCAAACGTGAAAATCTCGCGGGGAAGGCAGAAGTAGCTTTCAGAATCTACGTGCGAAAGCCCTTTGCCCACCTTCTCCCATAGACAGGTAACGAGACGGTACCCCTGCGTCAGTCGCTAGCGGGGTACACTCACGCTATGGGAAAACTGGCAGTCGTCCCCGCACGCTTTCGCAGGACGTTGCGAAGTTGCGCGTGCATGGCCAGAACGACGCGGTCATCGGGATAGGTACCCGTGCTTAAAGATAAAAAAAAAATCTAGGGAGGAGAGCAGCCGGCTCGAAAGCCATCACGCAAACCCATGCCAACCCAGAAACAACGGCCAACGCAGCTGTCGGCAGCCAAGTCTTACCAGTACCCTTTAGGGGTTCCGGTGGCTGCCACTCGGCATCGCCGTTCTTTCCGTTCCATCTTTCCGGTGCCAGAGAGCGTGTGGCAGGGCCCAACCATCGCCCCAAGAACAGACGCTCGGCCTTCTTGCACATCCGAGCTTTCTCCCACACAGCCGTGCAAGCTGTTCGGTACAGACGAAAGCATCGAATCACAAGCAATCAGAGCCTCTGGAGGAACTGGCTGTTTCCTCGACCTGTCGCAGCCTACAGACACGGTCTATTCGTCTCATGACTGCCGCCAGACTCCCAACAGAACGTCGGGATTCGTTGCCTGGTCTTCAGTGGGAAAACTGCAACGCAGTACGCACTTTACTGTTAGCCCGCTTTACCGCGACTTTTTAGAAGCGGTCGGTCTACGGGTTCGAGTACGGACGTGCGACTCGTTGCGAGTTTTTAAAAGTAATCTTACGATAATGATCATTCCGCAGGTTCATTTAGGGTGAGATTATCATTTTTAATATCTTTTTGGTTAGATTTGATAAATCTACCAATTAACCCTCGCTATAGCAATATAGCTTTTCACTTTCTCTTTCTAATTGTTGAAAATTAACTCTAATTTATGAATTTGTGGTTGGATTTTTATTAACTGGTTGGAGGTAGCTCCTCTTTTGGTTGGGCTGTGGCCTACAAATAGTTTTTTATAGGGTTATATGCTCTCTTACATTTATGTTATTATAATAAGGTTGATACTTCTTACTTCCTGTTGAACAGGAAGTGGTAGGCTCAAAGGCTTCTATTTACTAACATTGGTTGACATTAATAGATTAACGATAATAATAGTAATAATAGGAAAAATAAAAAATAGTAATCGATGAATAAGTAAAATTTAAAAATAAAAGTAATAAAAAATAATAAATAAATATACATTTGAGTATATTCATTAGTTTTTGATTGAATGGTATCTTATAACTCTGAATTTGTTAAATATATAAATTAATTTTTGGGATTGTGATTATTAAATACTTTGAGAGAGGAGATGAAAACATCAAAACGATAAAGAAGATGGAGGAGTCAGAGAAGGAGAATCCTTCTTATAAAGCCCAAGTATTGAAAAATACAATTGCTAACGAAGATGAAATTAGTATCAGCCTTGAGAACAGGAGGGTGATAATCAAAACCGTCGATGGTTCAAGGGTCGAGGATTATGTCAGGTGTATATCTGACATCTGTGGGGAGAACTCCATTAGAGCGATAGGGCGACTGGATTCTATGTACACACATGTGTACATGATGAATGATGAAGCTATGAATAAGTTGCTGGATAATGGAGTGGAGGTAAATGGTGAACCCTTGACCATCGAGAAATATAACCCGGCCACGGTTAAGGTTTTGCTGCAGGGGGTAGTCCCCTCTATCCCTTACTCTAAAATCATTACCGAAATGAGAAAATTTTTTCTCATTAAGTCCAGAATCTACCCGATTTATTTGAGGTCTCACAGAAATGTCCTGACCTTCTCTAGATTCGTCTACGTCATCCCCTTAAAGGATGTGCAGATTCCTGAATCCATTATCGTAGAGGTGTTGGGTCAGAGACATAGTGTGAGACTGTTGAAAGAAGTGAAAAGGTGTTTTGTGTGTGGTGCGTTGGACCATCTTATAAAAGATTGCCCAGAGAAGATCAATGGGGGCAACAATGAAGATGGTGAGCGGGTAGATAAGGAGAAAGATGTGGAGAATGAGATACAAGAGAGTAAGGAGAAGGGACTAGAGGGGGAACCGCCACTGCAAGGGAGAGAGGGACAGGAGGGTGAGGCTGCTACACATTGGTGTGTGGCAGAAAGTAAAAGGAATAAGAGGAAGAGAAGAAAAGTGGAGAGAGGTGAACAAGAAAGAAATAATGTTGATGGTGTAGGGGAGGACTCAATCGTTAGTGACGAGGAAAATAGTGATAGAGAGAATAGTGAGGAGATGGAGGTTAGGGAGGAGGGTAAGAAAAGTAATGATGATAGTGAAGATGAGAGAATAATCAAGGAGGTTGAGTCTGGTAGTGAAAAAATGAAGCTGATAGAGAGGGAAGATGAATTGGTGCAGGGGGACAAAGAGGACACTATTGAGGAGCAGGAGGCAAATGAAGATTTGGTAGAGGAGCACGATGATGATGTTAAAGAGGAACAAGGATTAAATAATATAGAAGTTGATAATAGATTAGAGAGGGACATTCCAGCTATTTTGATAGACTGGAATGTCAAAAAACAAAAGCTCTCTAAAGTCATTGCCAGCTACAACTACTATAAATCGGATTTTTTAAGGGTAGCTTGGCAAATGATAAATTCCGGCAAGATGGCAGAGGGCACTAGAGAGAAGCTACACAGAGCCGTATTATGGCTCGAAAGAGGTAGCAAATAGATCCTGTTTTGTTTCCTGTAGGAGCACTAGTATTTCACATATCCATTTATGATGGCAAAATTAAAACTCTTATCCTGGAATGCCAGGAATTTGAATGGATATGTGAATAAGAATTTCTTATATGACCTGCTAGGGGATTACAGGGGGTCAATCCTGCTGATACAAGAATGTGGTGTGATCTCCTCTATTGCTCCAGACTGGTTCAATATCTTTAATAAGGATTTCCATATTTGTTTTGCACCGGCCACCCATTGTTTTAACGGGGTTGCGTTTATGGTTCCAAATAAGTACTCCCATCAGATTAAGGAAAAAACAATTATTTATGATGCGTACATGATGGCAGTCCTCCTGGCCACTGAGGCACACAGGATATGGATTGTGAATGTCCTGGTGCCTCAGGGAGCTAACGAGGCCAATAGAGCTATGGAGCTATTGAACATCTTTATGGTGAACCATAGCGAGGACTGTTTCATCTTAATGGGAGATTGGAACTGTACTCTGCAACCCGATAGGGATAGAATCCCTAGGAAGGAGTGGAGGCCGAGTTTGGTGAGACTTCTCTCCAACCTGGTCCGCTCCTTTACTTTAATTGATACTTGGCGGTGCAGAAATGAACCAGTGGAGCAATACTCTTGGAAAAGAGGTGACTCTAAGGCTAGGCTTGACAGAGCCTATGCCTCAGAAATACTAAATAGTTATGTAAAAGGAGTTGGTATATGTGATAGAGTCATAAGAGGGGATCACGCAATGATATGGATTGATCTTGCTGTTAGCCATAAAAGGAGAGGGAGGCTTAGCGAGGTCAGTACCCCTGTTTGGAAGTTGCAGGATCCAAAGTGTCTCTCATACATGAACGAGTTCCTGTTGGGTTTCTTCGATATGATTAAATATAATGACAACCCTGTTCAATTGTGGGAATTCTACAAGATTCTCATAATTAAGGAGCTTAGGGACTATCATATTGTAGACAAGATATATAACAACAGTCTAGTTGAGAAATATTACAAGGCAAAAATGGGTCTACAATCTCTGACCTCCAATCAGATGAAAAATATCATCAAAAATAATAATAGCCCCAAGGTAATAAATAGTCTGATTGATGGGGACGTGCAGCTCTCTGATTCGAAAGAAATATTAAATGTATTTACCGAGTACTATCGTAATATTTACGAGAAAGATCTGGAGTACTCCGAGAGGTGTTCTGACTACATTAAAGACTGGGATGCCCCATTTGATGGGGATGATAATTATTATCTATTTACGGAGGAGGATATTAAAAAGGCCGTAAAGTCTCTGAATAAAAATGCTTCGCCTGGGAGAGATGGGTTACCCGCCGAAATCTATCAGCTGGAGAACATCATCCCTATATTAAATATGGTCTATAATCATATGTTTCAGAATGCTGAAACATATTCTATATTGATTGCAGACGTTGTCCTGATTGCTAAGAGTGCTAATCCATTAAGGGCAACGGATTATAGACCAATTTCACTAACCAATAACGACATGAAGATCATCTCTAAAATATTGGTGGTGAAATTTAGGGAGTTTTTCGACGGTGTAATCTCTGTTAACCAAACTGCATATATCCCAGGCAGAAGAATTACGGATAATTTGAATCTAATTAGAGATATGCATGACTTTACGGCTATTAAGGGCGGGTTGATTCTGGGCCTAGATCAGACCAAGGCTTTTGACAGAGTCAACCACAAATTTCTGAAATTCTAAAGAAATTAAAATGCCCTAATACCCTCCTTCGATGGGTCAGAATACTTCTCGATAATCAGAGTTGCTGCATATGTATGAATGGTCAGAGATTGCCTGTCATTAGAATGTCTACGGGCATTCGACAAGGCGATGCACTGTCTCCTATATTGTATATCCTTACGTTAGAAGCTTGCTTGCGAAGAATTGATAAACGTATTAGGGGTATTAGAGACAGTGCAGATGTAGACCTACCAGTTTATTCAGCATATGCCGATGACCTTGTGGTATTTCTCAAGAATGAGTCTGAATTATTAGAGGTTTTTGATGAACTGGACTGTTATATGATGGTCTCTAATGCTCTGATTAACAAGACTAAATCGGCGATAGTAAATTATACTGGTATAAATGATGAAACTATCGCCGAAAACTATGGTGTCAGGGTTGTCATTAATATGATGGTCTTAGGTATACAAATAGGCCACAACTCCCACATTGTTAATTATAATAAGATCGATGAATGGTGGGAGGATTTCAAATTGCAGTGGGTGCCCTATTATAACTCCCTCACTATTAAGGAGAGAGTGCTGTTGATTAATACTGTGGTGATTAGTAAAATCGCATATGTTCTACGAATTATCGAACCACCTAAAAAGTAGATAGAGAAGAAGATGGGGATGATGATAAGATGGGTGAATGCCAATAAGAGATGGATGGCAAGGAGTACCTACTATAGAAAGGAAAAATTAGGAGGTCTTGGGTTGATTAACCTTAACAACTTAAAAAAAATGTTCAGGATAAGTTTCGTGGTTAACACGGAATTTGGACGAGAAGCATCTATTTTGATAAGGTGTTTCATATCCTGAACAAGCAAATCAACCCATACTT
>JAHWFO010037465.1:0-57500 GCA_023313115.1 Rhysida immarginata
TCCGTGATGTATTGAGCAAATGGGAAGCAAGTAAATAGAAGAATCGGGGACCGCTAGACTGCACAAAGTGATGAATGACCAAGTTTTGCTTCAACACATCGAGAGAAGAGTGGAAATTGCAACGACACTAAGTATACATCTGAAGTAAGATTACGAGAGTAAGAAAGTATTGGAGAGGTCCAGCCATTGTGAGCCTTTAAAAAGATTTTTTTCGAATTTTCATTAAGAATTTTTACTGTATTAATTCTAAGCATTTTCATGTGTTTATTTTTAAGATATTGCAAAATTTAATTTAATTTTTTGAGATTGTTCTGTTTACATCCAAGTGTAATTAACCTTTGCTAGTTACATATAAACACAGGTACAAATTTTGGATTTTCATAATTTCTATTACAATTTATGTGTGCTGGACCTTTATAGACTGGGTGCGTGTTTACAAACATTAGCTTACGTCATGCCCAGACGTATTTCTGGTTTCAAAATAACTGCACTTTCATTATTGGCTGTGACTAAAAGTCGAAATAATTCAGATTGACTACCATGTGCCGCGATTTATCATAAATTTTTTATGGAGTCGGAAATCATAAAATGGTACACGGAAATAGATGCAACTTTACTTTACTCAATAAATTTGCGTTGTGCGAATTGATTGAACAAGTAGCAACACAGCATTTCCATTGATTAATTCGTTCGTTGTTTACTCTTTTCTGCCTCAGACAATTCTATGGTCGGAAGTAAAGGAAGGCACAGAAAGTAGTGCATGCCCGTTCCTACTTCCTGCGCACCTGTCTATTTTTTCTGTTAAATGATCATGATCTCCTTTCATCTATTTTTTATTACAAATATGACAAGTAGTATTATTTTTAAAATCTTCTTTTTCTTCAGGATTTAATGGTATCATAAGTTTGTCATGATTATATATTCTATTTCCAAAACTTTGCTTTCCATACTTTCAAGGAATTTCTTTTGTGTTGAGCTCTATAACTACTGGGTGTGAATATTAACCATTGCAATATTTATTGAAATAACAATAACTCATTACTTCATATTTTTAAAGTACATTGTATATGAGGTATTGGTATCAGCTTGATACGCATGTATTTTTCTCATATAACACTCTAAAATCGACATATGTGACAAATGGAACTCTTTGTTTTCTATCGTTATTTTTAAAATGTGTTGATATCCCAATCTACTACCAGATGTCATTACTCAAAGACGTATTATCCTTTTGTTTTAAGCCCCTTTTAAAATGTATGAACCCCGTAGTTGTTATTATGTAGATTCAGATTTCTCTTTGTTCAGTAATAAGTTTCAGTTTTTGTTCTGTCATACCCGTTTCTTTCTCAACAATATTCAAAAAACAACAGGTTATGGGACCAAGAACTTAAAAAAGAACTGCAGAATTCACAAAACTAAAACCAGTGAGAAATCGAACAAAAATCCCTGAAAACCAGTGAAAATCAAAGCAAACACCAGGCATAACGACCCTGTGGTGGCAGCAACTGGGCAAATTTTTTGGCGAGCGCATGGCAAATTTTTAGAAAAGAAAACGCAACAGTCGGCGAAACAGACGTCAGAAAAATTATGCTTACGAACTAACAAACTGTGAGTAAAAAGTGATAATTTTCTAAATCTGCATTATAATGAAAAGTTGACTTTTTCCTCTCCCCTCTACTTGAAAAATTTTTAATGTATAGACCCCTGCAAGCAATGAATAAACTGTTTTTTGCAAGAACTCATGTTAAAATTGAGCAAAAAAAACTTTTTTTTTTACTTTGCGAATTAATCAACAAGAACATTAAAAAAAACATACAAAATGGCAGAAGCGTGCAAAATCAAAAAACTCAATGGAGAAAATTATTCAACATGGCAAATTATGATAGAGGCAGTATGCATTGCAAATGGAACGTGGGAGCACCTGTCCAATCCCTAACAGAAACCAGAAATTGACGCAGCAGACGCCCATTCAGCAGCAGCTGGTAGTGCGTGGGATCGAAAGGATGCAAAGGCGCACAGCACCTGCTTCTGTCTCTATCCACATCACAAGTGAAATGTCTCTGGGTACTAACAACAACGCATAGCATGTGGTTGAAATTAAAAAGAAATACATGAGGAAATGGCAGATACTCAAATCGTTACTCTCCTATCAAAACTCATCATAAAGAGATGACTTCGGATGACGACATTGACAGTCACCTCGACTTCTATTCAGATTTTGTCCGCATGATAGATGCAATGGCCGAACCTCCAACAATTGAGAAAATAGCCATTACCGCACTTCCACTGAATCAGCCAGACTCCTATTTTTCCTATCCGCAGCGCTATCTGCACCTTGAAAACACTGCCGTTTCTTGATGATGTCAAGTGCCAAATCAATGAGGACCTGCGTGGAAGAAAAGCAACAGAGACATCAGACACCAGTGCGCACTATGTACGATCCCATCGAGCCAAAAACACTCGCAAAATAAATTCCTAACCAGCAAAAAAATATTGGGAGATTCGCGACCCAACATTACATGCAGCTATTGCAAACGAACTGGTCACACAAGCCCCGATTGCCGAACCTGAAAGTTCAAATGCGACCACTGTGGAAGATCAAGGGGAAGGGTGTGATTAAACAAATTTTTTAGACTAATGTGGTGTTGCTTCACAGGGTAGCAATTAGAAATTTTTCTCTATCCTTAAATTTTTCGAGTTAGCAAATGGATGACCTTAAATTTGGGGGTCAAGGTCAAATTTGAGTGCAGCATTGAATTCAAACTCATCACATCTCACCTACCCAGCAGCTCTGAGATATCTGCCATGTTACCAGTCTCTTTGGACAGGTATTAAACGTAATGACCATCAACCCTACAATTTACTGACAACTTCGGACGTTGCTGTGGTTTTTTACCCGGCAGGGAGTCAGTGCATATATTGATATTATTTTATGACAACGCACAGAAAATAGAGTTCGTCGGATTTTAAGAAAATCACCCATGGTATGATCCTCTGCACTATTTGCTTATTTCCGTACGGAACACAAGGGTGGCATATTTCTGTGCAGTCGAAGAAAATGCTCATACTAAACGTGTTACATATACCAGTTTTATGCTTATGATCTTCAAATTTGTCATGTAAATGTTTAAACTCGGCGAAGACGCACATACATAGTAAAACTCATACCTTCCTGTCTTTACCGAGCTTGTCAAGGCAAAACGAAGATAGGAAACAAAGTTGTTCCGGTTTAAAAAGTGTGCTCTGAAAGATTCGAACGCACAATATCAAAGTTGTCGTTCGTGTGACCAAAGTGCTTCAATTCCAGTCGTTGCAGATGCCAGAGCAATTTTGCCTTCCAATCGAACAGTCGCCAGCACTTTTTCCACCAAAAGTGATTTACTGGTTTCGCCAGGACTGTGCAATAACAGAGTCACCCTTTCTGGCATCTGATCACTAAGGCCGACTGTGATCTGTGATAGAGTTTTTCATTGAAACTGAAAATTAAAGTAAAGTTTCTATATGCCGATAAAGCGACACTGCAGGCACAGTTGGGCCGATTGGACCTGCAGCGCCACTTTACAATAGAGTTACCATCCTACGGGAGCTAGAAACTTTAGCTTCATTTTAACAAAGGAGCACGATGACCATGAATATCTATGGACCATGATTAGCATTAAAACAACATCACCTCTACTGAAAGCCTGAGCGCCAAAACGGGACAATTTCGGGCTTATTATTGGTTGAAATATGATTAACAATACCCTGCCATAGGTGATGTAACAATGTATGATTTTTCCGTGAGCAGGCTTTCTCTATAGGCGGTATTCATTAAAGCCCATCGTACGACGGGTAAAACAAAAGTCGAATCTATAAATTTGATTTTAATTTAACGCAAGTAATTTTTTATTATGCATTTTGTTGCAGAAATTTTGCCTTTCATGAGATATATATTGTTGGTCCGCGCATATTGTTGTTCATGAATTGTCGTTTCATGACAGACGAATCAAGCAAAATATATATACAGGGTGGTTATAATTTAAGTGACACCATTTAGACCCTTCTGGCGGCCGTTCTGGCAATCATATTTTGACGAAACTAGAGATATATGTTAAACAGAAATGTGGTTAGGGAATTCTGCAATAAAAAAATTAGTTCTCATTTTGACCGCTACGTCAAAATATGGCGCATGAATAGTAACAAAAACAAGTTAGAAGCAGAGAAATTTATAAAATTAGAGCATTTGTTCAATATGCATTCCGTTTGTGTCAATGACATGTTCAAAGCGCATTATTGCATGTTCCACAGTAGAGCGAAATGTTTCCTGAGGAATCAGTGATATGGCGTGTTATGCTTGCTTTCAATTCATGGATAGTCCGTATTCTTCCTCCATAGACATTATCTTTCAAATATCCCCACAACCAGAAGTCACAAGGGTTTAAGTCCGGTGAACGAGGAGGCATGCAGTTGGAAAAGTTCTCGAAATCACCCATCATCTCCGAATTGAGCAATTCCTTCCCTTGTCGTGCAATGTGGGGTGTTGCACCATCTTGCATAAAGACAGTAGTGTCTGAACATTGTCTTTCTTGTAAAGCAGGATTGACTTTCTGCTGCAGAAGTTCGCAGTAATGAGCACCAGTGATTGAACATCTTTTAGTGCCTTGAGGAGTGTTCTCTTCAAAGAAAAAGGGCCAAGATTGAAATGTGAAGTGAATCCGCACCATACAGCCACGTAATCAGAGTGGAAAAGCTTTTCATGACAACCATCGGCTTTTCAGTACCCCAGATGCGACAGTTTTGAGCATTCATTGCTCTGTCTAGTGTGAAATGCGCTTCATCTGACCACAAAATGTTCCATGGCCATGCATTATCGACGGCTATTCTAGCCAGATACTGGCAAGCAAATCAGTGCGTTTTTCCGGATCCTCATGAAGCAACTTTAGAACCACTTGGTTCTTGTATGGATGCCACTTTAAAATGGAACGCAAAACGTTTTGTATTGTAGATCACGGAATACACAAATCACGTGATACGGCTCGAGCACTTGCTGAAGAATATTAGGAACTTGAAGCACCCTCCACTACAGCAGCAGCAACGTCTTCCACAGTCTCATTTGCAATTCGTTTCCATCCTCTCCCTACAGCACACCCAATTCACCATTTTTTCAAATTCTTAATCATCTTTTTTAAACTAATAATGGACATAGGCCCATTTCGCAAGTTTTTCAAACGTCGATATTCTCTTTGTGCAGCCGAAGCATTATTGCAGTTCTGGTAAAACATCTTCACCAATAAAGCTCGATCTTTTTTAGCTAACGCCATCGTGAAGAATGACTTTACATTTAATTTCACTGTCATTTTAAAGCTGTTCTAATTTTACATCTCATTTGCATAACGTCTCTGATTGAGTAAAAATTCTCAGACAGTTTCTTACATGACCAGCGCCATATTTTGACGTAGAGGTCAAAATGTAAACTAATTTTTCTTATTGCATAATTCTCTTCCCTATGGTCTGTATAACATATATCTGAAGTTTCGTCAAAATCTCAATAACAGAATGGCCGCTAGAAGGGTTTCACTTTAATTATAACCACCCTGTATAAATAGATAACTAGCTGATATACGCGGCGTTACTCGGGCTCCTTCTGGATGAAATTTTGCAATTTTTGAATGTGAACATTCAGTGAAAATGAACTTATGAAAAAAGGTCAGAATATTGTATAATATTTAAGCAATGACGTATACTGCAAGTAAATTTCCGTTTTCGGTTGAATCATTCACACGTTCCTTTTTGTTTGTCTTAGCTTCTCGCGTTCTGAACATTAAGAGCTACACAGGCCGTACACAACATGAATAGGATTTCAACAGACGTTAACGATACTAATAGTAATTTTTTTTATAATTATAGGCCTAACATTACTTAGGTAGTGTTTACAAAAGGCTTAGCATTTTTTGTTGAAAACAACAGCACTTTCATTTATTAGTTTTTGTTTTCAATAGGCCTAATATTTTTTAGCTAGAAATCAATTATATGTTTTTAACAAATGGCCTAATAGCAATTACCTATTGTTAACATTAGGTAGAATAGTAATTAGCTTTGGACTATCTGTTATAGGCCTAATATTAATTTCCTAATGATGACAAAAGTCCTAACATATTTTTAGCCATATTTAACAAAAGGTCGAGTATTAAATAGCCATTTTAAACAATAGGCCTAATTTTTTAACCATATTTTACATTTGGCCTATCAATATTAGCCCTTTTTTACTATAGGCCTAACATTATTCAGACATTTTTTAACAGGCCTAACATTTATTAGCCATTTTCAATAACATGCCTAACATTTTTAACCAAACCTAACAATGGGCCTAACATTTATTAGCCATTTTTTACAATAAACCTAATATTTTTAAGCCATTTTTAACATTAAGCCTAACATTTTTTAGCCATACATAAAAATAGGCCCAGCATTTATTAGCCCTTTTTTTCTTTAACCTAACATTTTTTAGCCATTTATTTACCTATAGGCCTAACATTTTTTAGCCCTATTTAACAAAGGGCCTAACATTTTTAGCCATTTTTTAAAATTCGGCCCAGCGTACATCAGCCCTTTCCATTTTTATGCCTTTCATTTATTAGCCATTCTTTTCAATAGGTCTAACATTTTTTAGCCATATTTAACAATAGGTTTAGCATTTATGTCCGTTTTTACTATAGGCCTAACATTTTTCAGTCCTATTTTGCAATAGGCCTAACATTTTTTTTAACTCTTTTTAATAATAGGCCTAACAGTTTTTATCCATATTTTTCAACTGGCCTAGACTTTTTGAGTCTTTTTTAGCTGTAAGCCTATTTTTTTCAATTTAACATTTTTTAGCCATTTGTTTCAATCGCTCTAACATAAACCACATTTTAGTTTAGTACTAACAGCACTGCAATTTAAATGAGTAATGTGTGCGTGCCTCGTCTAAGCTTCATGACGGGCACGTACTCCAAGCCTTTTCTCTTTTAATTTCTGTAAGTGTGTGATTTATTTCATGCCTGTTATTGCAAATTAAAAATTTTTAAGGGAGAGGGGTTGGTCTCCACAGTCCCGAATTCAATGCCGAGCTTAACTGGCGAGCTCAGGCAGGAACTCGTACGCATATCTTAAGCACAATTTGAAAGTGTTGAAGCAAGAGCTCTTGTATAGAAGGAGATGAAGCCAGAAACTGTGGACACAGATTAACAAGAACAACAGGAAACCACTATTCCACATCAGATGTTTATTACAACGTATGCGCATTTCGGCAGCCAAGCTGCCTTCCTCAGCGAATACAAGAACTTGATCAGACCAGAGGAGTTCTGTTCTGATAAAGTAGAAGAATTACAGAGTCACTTATATAGTAAAAGACAGCTAGTTACAATCCAATTACAGAAATAAATGCAAGTTTAAAGTACATAAATTGAAATTACTGGTAGACGATGATCAACCAATCAGGAATCATTGTTGTCTATGGTGCGTTTATTCTTTCCATAGGTCAGTTTGGGAATATGCAAAAGTTTTGCCAAGTCTCTCAATTGTGTCACGTCCATGGGGCCCAAGTCACTGTTTAGTAAATTAGCAGGTTCTTCACTGGTGATGGCATACGACTCCAGGAAATTCAACAGTTTCGGGTCACTTGTGCTGTAAATAATTTCAAAGTCTCCAGGATTATAGTCATGTTGGCAATCTAGGATATGGTCAGCGAATCTCGATACTGCAAAATTTCCTTTCCTGATACATGCCAAATGTTCACCAATTCTTGTCTTGATTGCTCTCCGTGATTGCCCGTAGTAAACCTCATTACATTTGGCACATGATAGTTTGTAGACTCCTGGTCTATTTTCCTGCGGAATTATATCCTTTGGGTTCTTTAACTGTTTTTTAGTTGTGTTGGAACTCCTATAGACAATAGTAAGGCCAAATTCTCTTGCGATCCTCCTCATGCCCTTATTTAGTTGTTGATTGTAGGGCAAGGCTAACACTCTTCCTTGGATGTTTCCTTTCTGTAGTGTGGTGATGTTTTCCAGGCTGATCTTGTGTTTTACTTTTTTGGAGATGCTGTTAACTTTTTCTTTCTGGTAACCGTTCAATCTGGCAAATTCCTCGATTGTTTTAAGTTCATTTTCTCTGCTTTTTGTGTTCAGAGGGATGACATGCGCTCTGTAAACCATATGTCTAAATGCTGCTAATTTGTGTTGATAGCTATGGTTAGAGTCATTTTTAATAAAATTTGGGACGAAATTTGCTTTCCTGTGGATGTCGTAATTTAGTTCCTCTCCTGATCTTGTTAATCTAATATCCAGAAATGGAAGGCTACCATTGGCTTCAACTTCATTAGTAAACTTAATATTTGGGCAAAGATTATTAAGGTTGGACAAAAAGGTCTCAACGTTTTCTTCTTTCGTATTAAAAATTGCAAATACATCATCCACGTATCTTAGCCAGACATTCGGAAAATACTTGAATTCTATTAAGGCTTGGTTTTCTAATTTTCTTATGTAGATATTAGCTACAAAAGGGCTGATGCTGCTTCCCATAGGAGTACCATCGGTCATTTTGTACCATTTGTTGTTAAAGGCAAAAACATTGTTGAATAAAATAAGTCTCATGACCTTTATAACCTCACTAACAATCCCTAAGGGCCACTCATTCTCATCCATTGTGTCTTCAAGAACTTCGATGGCTCTTATAAGCGGAATGCTCGGATATAGTGACTCAATGTCAAACGAGATTAACACGTCATCACTTGATACTCGAGAGTTCTTTAGCTTATGGCACATTTCTATAGAATTTTTAATTGAGAAATCTAGACCATTTAATTTTAATTTCATGAGGAAGTTTTTAAGCATAAACTTGGCCAAAATGCGCATACGTTGTAATAAACATCTGATGTGGAATAGTGGTTTCCTGTTGTTCTTGTTCAAGAGCTCTTGGTTGAAGCATCCTCGAGTATTCGTTGGACATACAGACGGGCAGTCAAACAGACTCACAAAAGAGCGAATCCAATTTTTGCTTTTGAGCATATAATGTAAGCTAAGCTTAGACTACATCTATTTCCTTCATGGAACACCATGGATGTAATAATCAGAATGTATTTTTTCTTTTTCTCAAATTTCAAGTTCTTTTGCTCAACTGTCAATTAGCTTCAAAAGATGGCATCGTTTATTCCACTCTAAAAATACTAAAGCTGCGGGAGAGGTTTTTCATTGAAACTGAAAATGAAATTAAAGGCATTGTCTGAACCTTATGCACATATGAAGCGAATCTGAGTTCAAAGGTTTTAGGAACCTTTTCAGATATACACTGAATTTCCTGAATATAAAGAATAAAAACAGGGCCTCAACACTTTAAAAAATGTAGCAGAAAAGAGGATTAACACATCACAAAGCAACCAAATGCACGATGGCGTAATGGCCGAAATCTTCAGAGGAAAGGGAAGGATTTAGGTTACTAAGGACGTGCGAGTTTAGCGCCATCCAATGGCAAATCACGTCAGTGGGCAAACAATCAAATGAATTTTATATAAAAGATTATTTCGTTTCGAAATCTCATATAGACAGTGCTCTTCCCCTTGCTTTGAAGGTCAAATATGCCCAATTTCATCAACATTGGAATAAAACTGAAGATTTGTATAAGAAATATAAAAATATATATACATACATACATTTTTTATATATAGATAATAACTAGAAGAGGTACCCGGCGTTGCCCGAGATAATTACACTTGGATGTAAACAGAACAATCTCAAAAAATTAAATTAAATTTTGCAATATCTTAAAAATAAACACATGAAAATGCTTAGAATTAATACAGTAAAAATTCTTAATGAAAATTCGAAAAAAATCTTTTTAAAGGCTCACAATGGATGGACCGCTCCAATAATTTCTTACTCAGGTAATCTTACTTCAGATGTACACTTGATGTTGTTGCAATTTCCACTCTTCTCTCGATGTGTTGAAGCAAAATTTGGCCATTCATCACTTTGTGCAGTCTAGCGGTCGCGGAATCTTCTATTTACTTGCTTCCCATTTGCTCAATACATCACGGAGCTAAAGGAGTGCTTCCTCTCTCGTCTTTCCACTCTTTCTCAATAGTCTGCTAACTCTCCATTGTCTCCATTTACTGATCATTTTTAAAGATTTTCAAGAAATTGTTAAGTACTAAGAACTCTCTTTTCTAAGAAAAGCCTGAATAACAGGAATTCTATGCAGTGTTACAAATTGAAACTTATCCATATTGCATTGTTATAATTCTTGGAAAGGACTGCTTTATCATTGCATCATCATTTTGAGCTCATTGTTATTGGTGAATTGCGTATTGAAACCATTGTTGATACCTATTGTTGCACAAACTTTTATTTGCATTGTTGGTCATGAGATATATATTGTTGGTCCGTGCAGAGTGTTTGTGAATTGCGTGTTGATACCATTGTTGCAAAAACTTTATCTTGCATTGTTGGTCATGCGATATTTCTCATTAATATGCCCTGCTATAACCATGAATATCGATTTTTTATCAATAATTATTATTTTTTCGAAATCTGAAGTAGACAGTGACCTTCCTCATGCTTTGAAGGTCATGTATGCGAAATTTCATCAAGATCGGAATAAAACTGTAGATTTGTATAAAAAACGTACAGACCCACCCACAGACAGACCCACAGACCCACAAACATCCTTCTTTATATATATAGAAGATATTACCAACAAACCACGTACATTTAAAGGACTTTTGATTATCATTAATTATATAATATATTCATTTAAGACATGACATTTTAAGATGTTTGATATATTACATGCCATATCTTAATATTGAAAGTTTCCAGTTCACCATCATGACATCAATAATGTTATATGCATTCACGACATTTCAATGCAACTTGTCATATATTCATGGTGTCCAAAAAGTCTGGTAACACGGCAGATATCTCAAAGCTGCCAGGTAGGCGAGATCTGATGTGTGTGGTTTATTGACCCTTTTGAGGAAAGCTCTACGCAGGTGGTGGCAGCGATATCCGTTGGCCTCTGGAGCCCAGCCACACTTCCGGTGTCGCCTTTTTCCAACGCTAAACAATACTGTGAAGTGTTGAATCAAAAAGATTTAATACTCTTTTAAATGAATTTAATACAATTTTACCCCTTCAGTAAAGAAATATGGAAGAATAAATACACTATATGATCACAAATATCCGGACACATGCACGTTTGCGCTCTAGCCACGATTTCATGGAAATCAATAAGGCGTTGCACATCCCTTTGCCCGAATCACAGCTTCCACCCTTCGGGGAAGACTTTCCACCAAATGTTGGTATGTACTTTCCGGAATGTTCATCCATTCCTCCCGAAGAGCGAGAATCAGTTCAGGTACAGAAGTTGGCCGATGTGATCTGGCCCGCAAGCGTCTTTCCAATTCATCCCACAGACTCTCTATAGGATTGAGGTCGAGACTTTGTGCCGGCCAACCCATGTCTTCGACCCCTGAGTCCGCAAACCACTGCTGTACACGCCTCGCTTTGTGGCACGGAGCATTGTCGTGTTGGTAGAGAAATGGCCCGTTTCCGAAAAATTGCCACAACGTTGGAAGTGCACAGTTGTCCAAAACATTCAGATAACGGTCGGAGTTCATGATTCCTTGCACAGGAACGAGCTGGCCTAGTCCGTACCATGAAAATGAGCCCCACACCATGACTCCTCCTCCTCCGAACTTGACTGTGGGCTCTGTGCACTCAGGTAAGAAGCATTCTCCAGGTATGCGCCAAACCCAAACTCGTCCATCAGATTGCCAGAGTGTGTAGTGGGATTCGTCTGTCCACATTACACGTTTCCATTGGTCCATTGTCCAGTTTCTGTGGGCTTTGCACCACTCCAGACGTCGCTTGGCGTTGACCCTGCTGATGTGGGGCTTGTGGGCAGCAGCACGGCCATGGAATCCCATCGTGTGCAGTTCCCGACGAATTGTCATGGTACTGGCATCATTTGCAGAGGCGTTTCGAAACTCTGTGGCAATTTTTTCCGCCGAGGACTTCCGGTTGCTGCGGGTGACACGACGAAGCACTCGACGGTCTCTGTCCGTTAGTTTCTTGGGTCTACCGGTTCGTTGTTGAACTGTTGTTGATCCCCGGGTTTTCCATTTCATAATGACATCGCCTACTGTTGACTTGGGTATCTGAAGAAGGCTGGAAATGTCACGCACGGACTTGCCGCATAGGTGACATCCAACGATGGTTCCACGTTGGAACTCACTGAGCTCTGCCGAACGACCCATTCTTGCCAATGTCCAAGCAGAGTTGTGTCTGAAGGTGTGGGAAGCTATTTAAATGATGTGCAAGTCATTATCATGTGACATTGGGCCAATCGATGATCTGTGAGGGGTGTCCGGATATTTTTGATCATATAGTGTATTTTTAGTATTACACCCATACCTCGTTATACGTACGCTCGTTGTACGTACTTTTCGATTTACGTACTTTTCAAATTATGGCACGAATTCGTTTTACGTACCCAATATTTCGTCACACGAGATTAAATAAAGAGTAGAGTGGAAATACACTGATCATCAGCGCCAGCACTATGACCTCGTCAAGTACGTCGTCATTATTTCCACTCTAATAAATTAATTTAGGCTATATATTTTCGATTTTTGTTTCATGTGTATTATTATGTTTATGAAGAAATAAAAATAATAAACTAAACACCATAAAAAATAAATACTAACTTTGCTATATTATTTCATAAAAAAACACTGAAACAGATTCAATTTACTTTGTGTATATTTTGTATCAAAATCATTGATGTGCATTGTCAAAGCGTTATCACGAAAATCATTGATGTGCATTGTCAAAGCGTTATCACGGAAATTTATTTTTTAAAAAGTACAGTAGTGACCTCTGATGAGAGCTACATAATAAAACGTCTCAGGTTTTTCCATTGCCTCGACTTTTCTACTGACCCTGAAAAGTACGTATTCGTTATACGGATATTCGAGTTACGTACCAAGTTTTTGGAACCAATCAGTACGTATAACGAGGTATAGGTGTACTGTATTTATTTTAGTTTAATTAAACAGCATTTAAGTGTTACTGTTGTTATTCTTGTTATTTTTTTATGTTACAAGGTTGTTTTCTGTAATTAAATTAAAATTAAAAAAAATTTACGGTAAATTACGACTAAAACAAGGTTACAATAAAAATATTTTTTTTTACTTAAACACGCATTATATTTATTTAATATCGGTAAAAGTCCCATGTAGCGTCCCCTAATTTTCTCGACTGACATAGTTCAGCCCGTCGCGTTTATGCTCTGAATTTATTATTGTAACATATCTAATTAATACGTAAATGATTTATCATATTATCGAAATTATATTTTAAGAAATTTATGAAGGAAAGAATCACGAAAGTTTCGTGACGATGAACTTCAGGTAACGGGTGGTCATTCATGTTGGTCTGGCTACTTATCATTCAACAAATGAAGAAGTAGAAATAGACAATTATAATTATATACTCTTCATTAGATGATTATAATTACTTCTAATGGGAAAATAAAAGAAATCCTCGTGTATTGTATCAAGAAGCTACATGTGAGTGAACGGTATAAGCCTATCGAATTACCGTGCTAACTTTAATACAGTTTTTACAAATTGGGTTCAAAAAGTTCATACATTTCTAAATAGATTTAATATAATTTTAAATGAATTTAATAGGATCAAATGAATTATATTTTAAGAAATTTATCTGAGAAAAAAGTCATGAAAGTTCCGTGATGATGAACTTCAGCTAACGGACGGTCATTCATGTCGGCCTGGCCAACCATCATTCAGCGTACATCGTCACGAAACTTACGTTATTTTTTTCTCTCATAAATATCTTAAAATATAATTCATTTTATCCTATTAAATTCATTTAAAATTGTATTAAATCTATTTAGAAATGTATGAAATTCATGTAAAACTGTATGAAGCCGAATTGTAAAAACTGTATTAAAGTTAGCACGATAAATAAATAGGCTTAAATCGTTCACTCACCTGTAGCTCCTTGACATGACACACGAGAATTTCTATTACTTTCCCACTTACAAGATAATTATAATCATCTAATGAAGAGTAGTACTGCATTTGTTTTTTGGCGTAGAAACATATTCTTTTCACAAAGAAATCGTGCAGATCGAGTGATGTTACTGTAGGCCACGAATTCAGGTCGTTCTTGAAAAACGTTTCTAAAATATTATCCATGGGATCTGGCAAATCGTGGCCTTCAAACATTAATTTCTGCTTATATCGTTCTCTGGCTACGTCGTTCAAACTTTTAAAATATGTGCTTGACATAATTTAATCAGAAAAATCGCCTAATAATTGTATAAACACTTGTAATTTAAACTACACTGTAGTTACACTGCACTAAATCCTTTGATGCTCTCTGAAACGGAAGTTAGTAAGGGCTCTTGTAGGATCGGTAACGTGATTTCCTGTGACGCATTGTTTTGTTATCGAAAAGGTCATTAGATAATAGGGGGTGAGGAACTCATTGCCCCACTCAAGTTTGAACTTGACTCCAAAATTTAAGATCAACCATTTGCTAACTCGAAAACTATTAAAGATACAGAAAAATTTCTAATTGAGTCGCGTTAGGGCGAGAAAGAGTCACTCAAGACTGTGTTTCCCCTTCCTCTTCCAATGGTGGGCTTCATTGCAATTCAAACGTGTTAGAAACCTCAGCCAACCTGGTCAGCTCAAACTGACTTTGAGTGACTCTTTTTCGCCCATTTTCTCAAAATCTATAAAGGGGAAGGGTGTGATTAAAAAAAATGTTTAGACATAATATGGTGTTGCTTTACAGGGTAGCAATCAGAAATTTTTCTCTATCCTTAAATTTTTCGAGTTAGTAAATGGATGACCTTAAATTTGGGGGTCAAAGTCAAATTTGAGTGCGGCAATGAATTCAAACTCATCAGATCTCGCCTACGTAGCAACTCTGAGATATCTGCCATGTTACCAGACGCTTTGGACAACCTGTACATTACAGGCCACATCTTTTGGACAACCTACTGCCACTATTTGTCCTGTTCATTTATTGAATATTACTTATTGTTATTTTAATACTTTATGCAAAGAATCTTATAATATTTTTTTTCATTGACTTGTATCGTAGTTAAGATTTTTTATTATATTTAGGTTTTCATATTTGAAGGTAGTTTTAATTTTATTATTAATTTAAACTGCTTTGTTAGCCCCCATCTTAGTGATTTTGTTATTTAATTTTTTTTGAAATCCTTTCTATTTGGCTTTTGTGTTTTTGTGTTTTTGATTTCTATTTCTTCTTGTATAAAGAAGAGTGTTTGTTTGTTTGTGGGGTTTATTTTTTGAAAAACTCTTCAACTCCCGCTTATCCTCTTACATACGTACTAATAATCTACTCTCTTCATCACAATACGACTCTACCCCAAAACGGAACTCTTTAACAGATTGTTTTAAACTTATAGAATACATAGAACATGACCAATAGCAAAATCGTCGTGGGCCTGTTCCTAAATTTCCTCGAAAGTATTCGAATCTATCCCCCACAATCTCATTTCTTTAACATTCGTGGTTTACTGTTCCAAAGGATTGGAAGTTTTTTAAAAGACAGACAATATTCACTCACTCTATCCAATATTTCATCCTCCATTTTAACCCGAAATACCGGTGTCCCTCATGGTTCTGTCTTATCACCACTACTCTTCACCATGTATCTAAATGATTTACTTTTTGCTCTAACTCCTGTCAGTACTACTTTATACGCCGATGACGCTACTCTATTAATTGCCGACTCATGTCTATCACTAATCCAACATACTATTAACCATACACTCAACAAATTGGAACTAATTAAATAGCTTACATTTAAATATCAACAAATCTACCAACATCATTTTTAATGAACGTAACAAAAATTAGATCTTCTTAACTTCTTAATTTACAATGACCTGATTCTTAAGGTCATTCCAATAGAAGAATGTATAAATATCATTTGGAAAGGCAGAAAAAAATCCAGGATTAAAATCCAAAGAGAAATCAAGATTAGGAAACGCCACCGAGAAGCCCGCACCACCATACATAACAATCAGACCACCTTCGAAAGAGACGACATTCTTGACCTCCTCATTGAAGCAGACAAAACATTCAAAAACAGATGACGTCACAGTCTTCTTCTATATATATAAAGAAAGATGTTTGTTTGTGGGTTTGTTTGTTTGTTTTTTTATACAAATCTACAGTTTTATTCCGTTCTTGATAAAATTTCGCATACATGACCTTCAATGCATGAGGAAGGTCAATGTCTACCTCAGATTTCGAAAAAATAATTATTGATAAAAAATCAATATTTATGGTTATGGCAGGGCATATTAATGAAAAATATCTCATGGCCAACAATGCAAGGCAAAGTTTGTGCAATATAGATTTCAATGCCTAGAATTACTGTTATTCAGGCTTTTCTTAAAAAAGAGAATTCTTAGTATTTAACAATTTCTTGAAAATCTTTAAAAATGATCAGTAACTGGAGACAATGAGTTAGCAGACTATTAAAAAAGAGTGAAAGACGATAGAGAAAGCACTCCTTTAGCTCCGTGCTGTATTGAGCGAATGGTAAGCAAGTAAATAGAAAAAAATCGGCGACCACTAGACTACACAAAGTGATGAATGGCCAATTTTTGCTTCAAGACATCGAAAGAAGAAAGGAAATTGCAACAACATCAAGTGTACATCTAAAGTAAGATTACGTGAGTAAAAAATTATTTAGGCTAGAAGGCATCCTTGGAGAGGTCCACCCATTCTGAGCCTTTTTATGTGTAATTATCCAGGGCAACGCCGGGTACCTTTACTAGTCTTATCTATCTATATATATAACTAGAAGAGGTACCCGGCGTTGCCCGGGATAATTACACTTGCACAAACTTTTCCTTTCATTGTTGGTCATGAGATATTGATTGTTGGTTCATGCAGTGTGTTTGTGAATTGCGTGTTGATACCATTGTTGCAAAAACTTTATCTTGCATTGTTGGTCATGCGATATTTCTCATTAATATGCCCTGCTATAACCATGAATATCGATTTTTTATCAATAATTATTATTTTTTCGAAATCTGATGTATAAAAAACGTACAGACCCACCCACAGACAGACCCACAAACATCCTTCTTTATATATATAGAAGAAGAAGGATGTTTGTGGGTGGGTGGGTGGGTCTGTTTGTCTGTATGTTTTTTATACAAATCTACAGTTTTATTCCGATCTTGATAAAATTTCGCATACATGACCTTCAAAGCATGAGGAAGGTCACTGTCTACCTCAGATTTCGGAAAAATAATAAATATCGATAAAAAATTGATATTCATGGTTATGGCAAGGCATATTAATGAGAAATATCTCATGACCAACAATGCAAGGCAAAGTTTGTACAACAATAGGTATCAACAATGGTATCAGAACGCAATTCACAAACACACTGCATGAACCAACAATATATATCTCATGACCAACAATGCAAGGCAAAGTTTGTGCAACAATAGGCCCATTGTGTTCGCATCAACAATGGTATCAACGCGCAATTCACCAATAACAATGAGCACAGAATGATGATGTAATGTTAAAGCAAACTTTCCAAGAATTATAACAATGATCATAAAATGATGTAATATGGATAAGTTTCAATTTGTAACAATGCATAGAATTCCTGTTATTCAGGCTTTTCTTAGAAAAGAGAGTTCTTAGTACTTAACAATTTCTTGATAATCTTTAAAAATGAATAGTAACTGGAGATAATGGAGAGTTAGCAGACTATTGAGAAAGAGTGGAAAGACGACAGAGGAAGCACTCCTTTAGCTCCGTAATGTATTGAGGAAATGGGTAGCAAGTAAATAGAAGAATCGGCGACCGCTAGACTGCACAAAGTGATGAATGGCCATCGAGAGAAGAGTGGAAATTGCAACAACACAAAGTATACATCTGAGGTAAGATTCGTGATTAAGAAATTATTGGAGAGGTCCAGCCATTGTGAGCCTTTAAAAAGATTTTTTTCGAATTTTCATTAAGAATTTTTACTGTATTAATTCTAAGCATTTTCATGTGTTTATTTTTAAGATATTGCAGAATTTAATTAAATTTTTTGAGATTGTTCTGTTTACATCCAAGTGTAATTATCCCGGGCAACGCCGGGTACCTCTTCTAGTATATATATAAAGATGGATGTTTGTGGGTCTGTTTGTTTGTTTCTTTCCGGGTTTGTTTGTCTCTTATGCAAATCTACAGTTTTATTCCGATCTTGAAGAAATTTTGCATGCTTGACCTTCAAAGCATGAGAAAGGTCACTGTCTATCTCAGATTTCGAAAAAATAATAATTATTGATAAAAAAATCGATATTCATGGTTATGGCAAGGTATATTAATGAGAAATATCTCATGACCAACAATGCAAGGCAAGGTTTGTGCAACAATATTTATCAACAATGGTATCAACACGCAAATCACAAACACACTGCACGGACCAACAATATATATCTCATGACCAACAATGTAAGGAAAAGTTTGTGCAACGATAGGTATCAACAACGGTGTCAACACGCAATGCACCAACGCTATGCAAGGATCAATATTATATATCTCATGACCAACAATGGAAGGCAAATTTGAATTTGTAACAATGCATAGAATTCCTGTTATTCAGGCTTTTCTTAGAATTGAGAATTCTTAGTACATAACAATTTCTTGAAAATCTTTAAAAATGATCAGGAACTGGGGATAAGGAGTTAGCGGACTATTGAGAAAGAGTGAAAGACGATAAAGGAAGCACTCCTTTAGCTCCGTGCTGTATTCAGCAAATGGTAAGCAAGTAACATAGAAGAATCGGCGACCGCTAGACTAGACATCGAAAGAAGAAATGAAATTCCAACAATAGCAAGTGTACATCTAAAGTAAGATTACGTGAGTAAAAAATTATTTAGACAAGAAGGCATCCTTGGAGAGGTCCAACCATTGTGAGCCTTTAAAAATTTTTTTTTCGGTAAATCAAGTCCTGGTATATCACCTGGAATGGATTTTTTCAGTGAAGAGGTAAATTCCTGTCTTTCGGATTTTTCATGGAATGGATAGTCTTTTCGCTCTATATTGTAGTGATTGAGTTATTATTTAATCAATTTGGAGGTTTAATTTAGCTATTTGAGGTTGTTCTCTTGACCTACAAGTGTAATTATCCCGGGCAACGCCGAATCCTCTGCTAGCAAAGGACTTAGAATGAAAGGCAAAGTTTGTGCAATATAGATAAATTGGAGAGGTCCATCCATTGTTTTAAATTGTCTTAAAAAAAATGTTTTCGAATTTTCATTAAGAATTTTTACTGTATTAATTCTAAGCGTTTTCATGTGTTTATTTTTAAGATACATGTATTTCAAAATTTAAATGGAGCAAGATGGTGTAAGAGTTTCTACGCCCAGGGCGAGAAAAACTTCAGTCTAAAGTATCTGGTGATGCTCCGCTGTGGTGAGGCAAGTCAAGAAGAGTTTAGATAAAGTCCCTGTATATCACCTAGACTTCCTGTTTTTCGTATTTTTCGTAGAAGGTATAGTCCCTTTGCTCAGTGTGGTATTGATTGAGTTATTATTTAAATAATTGGGAGTTATAATTTATTTTTCTGAGATTGTTCTCTTTACCTACAAGTGTAATTATCCTTTGCAACGCCGGGTACCTCTGCTAGTCTTCTATATATGTAAAGGAGTATGTTTTTTTGTGGGTTTGTTTGTGGGTTGGTTTGTTTGTTTCTTATGCAAATCTACAGTTTTATTCCGATCTTGATGAAATTTTGCATACTTGACCTTCAAACCATGAGGAAGGTCACTGTCCACCTCAGATTTCGGGAAAATAATAATTATCGATAAAAAATCGATATTCATGGTTAAGGAAGGGCATAATAATTAGAAATATCTCATGACCAAAAATGCAAGGCAAAGTTTGTGCAACAATAGGTATCAACAATGGTATCAACACGCAATTCACAAACACTCTGCACGGACCAGCCAATATATATCTCGTGACCAATAATGAAAGGAAAAGTTTGTGCAACAATAGGTATCAACAATGGTGTCAACACGCAATTCACACTAAGCCTGGACCAGCAACAGATATCTCATGACCAACAATGAAAGGAAAAGTTTGTGCAACAATAGGTATCAACAATGGTGTCAACACGCAATTCACACTATGCCTGGACCAGCAACAGATATCTCATGACCAACAATGCAAGGCAAAATTTGTGCAACAATAGGCCCGTCGTGTTCTCATCAGCAATGGTATCAACGCGCAATTCACTAATAACAATGAGCACAAAATGATGATGCAATGATAAAGCAATCATTTCCAAGAATTATACCAATGAACATAAATTGATGAAGCAATGCGGATAAGTTTCAATTTATAACAATGCATAGAATTCCTGTTATTCAAGGTTTTTTTTTTTAGAAAAGAGAGTTCTTAGTTCTTAACAATTTCCTTCAAATCTTAAAAACTGATCAGTAACTGGAGATAATGAAGAGTTAGCAGACTATAGAGAAAGAGTGAAAAGACGACAGAGAAAGCACTCATTTAGCTCCGTGCTGTTTTGACCCTATTGGAAGCAAGTAAATAGAAGAATCTGCGACCGCTAGACTACACAAAGTGATGAATGGCCAAGTTTTGCTTCAACACATCGAGAGAAGAGTGGAAATTGCAACAACGCCAAGTGTAGGGGAGAGCGGGTAACAGTGAGACACGAGGAACAGTGAGACATTCATTGCAGCATCCAGAAAAGACATCACCATCAACTAGCGCTACCATAGCTAAAAGGCGAACTTAATTATCGATGCACCCATCTGGTTTCAGTTCTCTAGGATCCCTGCAGGCTCAAGAAAACTGTACATGCATAAGTTAAGGATACTGATGTATATTTTCTTGATTGCCAATTATAGTACATTGTTCACCACATATATAACATTTGATAAAAAGATAGCTATATATGGAATGCTTATTCATTAAGCTTTGTGAAATCTATAAGCGATTTAAAATGAAATGGAAACTAATGCCTACAGGCTTGAAAAATAAACCATGTAGTATGAGTAACAGTGAGACAAAATGATTTGGGGAACACTGAGACGGGTGTTTTAGTGTTACCCACCACAACATGTTGAATTCTGCATGATGTAGTATATCAAAGAATCATTGTTGTTTGGCAAAATAACTTCATATTATAAATTTTCCTTATATCACAATAGTTATAAAATTTTAAGCCATCATATTTCAATGACGTATTTTTACATAAATTTCCATTAATAAACTTCCATTACTAATAAAATATTTCAATGTTTTTTTTAAATTTAGAAGAACATGTTGTAATTTAATTGATAATAATTCTAATAATTTTTAATCCAAATAATTGCACCAAAAAGCATGTCTCATTGTTTCCCCCTTGCTGTCTCATTCTTCCCCAACCCTGGGGAAGAGTGAGACAACGTGCTTCAGATTTGTTTAATTTTTTTTCATCAAAGGTTTTTCATAAAAAAAATCTGAAATTAAATTATGTCATAGCTGTATAAGGTTAGTATTTCACAAAAAAAAATTCGTTGCATTTGGTCAAATGTAACATGAAAAAACTGCTTTAGAAAAAAGTGTGTCTCACTGTTACCTACTCTCCCTTACATCTGAAGTAAGATTACGCGAGTAAGCAATTATTGGAGAGTTCCATCCTTAAATTTTTTTTTTCGAATAAAATTAAGAATTTTTACTGTATTAATTCTCAGCATTTTCATGTGTTTATTTTTAAGATATTGCAAAATTTAATTTAATTTTTTGAGATTGTTCTGTTTACTTACAAGTGTCATTATCCCGGGCAACGCCGGTACCTTTGCTAGTAGCTCTCTATTAGGTCCGCTATTATCTCCTCAAACAATCCACCAAACTTAGAGCATATCGCTATTATAATTCCACTGTATATAAATCAATCTGCGACCTTTATTTTCTACCAATCAGCAACCTTTACTTCTCCCACTTTCTGTATATAACCATGGCCATGGCCAGCTAAATCTGAATATACTGTAAGGCCACCACCTGTTTAATCAATAGAAACAGTATAATGATCCACCCTTCTACCGACATGCCAATGTTGCCATATTTCTAGATCGACTCTGATGCCCGAGGACGCGGGTTCGATACAGAAGATGAAGACTCACGACAATAAACTTGTGAATGGAATACTGAAGAACTCATTGAATATAAACTGGCATACATCAATTTTGAAGATATTAGCAACGTCTCTTTCCCGGACTACTGGAAGATGTGATAATCTTCTTTCTCCTTGTGTTTTTTATTTCGTTTGTATTTTGTTTCTGACAATTGTCAATCTTATTTTCTTTTTTGTATAATATGGAAGACCGCTTGGGGTGGTTAGGCTTCTTGACTACCTCAGTGTATTTCATTTGGAGTTTATTCTGGTTGCATGAGCTTTGTGAAAGCGCTGGTTTCGTCCCATCCTAACAAATGTACACTTCATTGTTCGATTGTTGATTGTCGAGCTAAATCTGTGTATTTCTGGTGGAATTTATTCTGGTTGGGTGAGCTTCGTGAAAGTACTGTTTTCGTCTCACCCAAAGAAATGTACACTTCACTGTTCAATTGTCGATTGTCCAGCTAAATATTTGTAGCTGTATCAGGCTCCGAAGATGGTGAGCCGTATATTCTACCGTATTTTGACCTTTATTCCTTTTACTGATTCTTAAACCTTCTAGAAATATTAAATTTCTAGGTATCGAGCTCTCACCTACTTTCATGTGACTCCCATAAAATCTCATTATCTTTCTTCTGACACGTATATCCTCTCATCCTCATTAAACCAACATTTAGTCATGTTTTCTCGCCTCCACTTCCTCCCAAAAATATCTTACTTCTTCTATATTACACACTAATAAAATCTTCATTTATATATATGATACAATTCTGTGGTTACACCACCAAATCAAATCTATTATGATTAGATCGCTTACAAAAATGGTTCGTAAGAATCTACCTAAACTTAAATAAATCCCACCATGTCTCCCATCTATTTTCTTCTGTAGGAATATTACCCATATCCCATTTATACTCATTTAACTTAGCTCTCTCCATATATAAAATCTTAAATAATAAAT
The DNA here is from genome assembly GCA_023313115.1 of Rhysida immarginata. Taxonomy (NCBI): domain Eukaryota; kingdom Metazoa; phylum Arthropoda; class Chilopoda; order Scolopendromorpha; family Scolopendridae; genus Rhysida; species Rhysida immarginata. The sequence goes on from JAHWFO010037465.1 coordinate 23,188, forward strand.
TTTCAGTAATCCTCTCTCCTAACTTTTTATAATTCTTCACCTCTCCAATCATAACTTACGAATCAAAGATTTCCTACCTAAGTTACCAATTAAATACACTTATCAACATAACAGTGTCTCCATCTCCGGATACAAGCTATGGGATAATTTCCACCCCGAATTACGCACTACCGTTTCCTAACTACTTTTAAATCCAAATTGAAGACTCTTTCTAATAATTCCTCCAATTAATATCTTACCAATTGCAATATTACTCAATATAATATCAATCTGTTTGATTGCTTTCACCCAGCAATCTAACTTGTCGGCCTATGGCCATTCTAGACCTGGGCGGATAGCTTATCTATTTATTTCCTTGCTTCGAATAAATAAATATATAAATTTACCGTCCACTATCAGGGTCATTAAAAAAGTTTGGTTCGTATCTATCTGAATAATTATTAGCAATCCAACAAATGCGTTACCAGGTCATACTCAAAGGTAACTTTAATGTGAATTTCAACTCGCCCTCTTCTGGTTACATACTCGATCCGATTACGCGTGCGGATCTTATATTAACCATTTTTGCATATTCACGTTTTTTGCCATTTTTCGGAAAGTATACAGCAATTGACGTAGGCTTTATTTCGTCCGAACCATTTTATAGTATTTCATTAAATGTGGCTATTACGGATCATTTTCCTGCATTGATGGTATTTGATTCAACACATTCACATCCTAATATCCCTAATTAACCAATTTACCTAATGATTTCTGAACGTAGGATAGCGGTCCTATTGTGTTTTGACGAATTGGTCGTATTTATTATCTGGTATATCGGACGTACATAAGATGTTCGATATCTTCCAACGGCAAGTACAATATAGTTTTGTTAAGCTTACCATGTGCTTGAATCTGATGCTCTGGCGCAAAAATTCAGTAGCATGAGCAGTACCAACATTGTTTAATACCGACAGCAGAGTACGTAACATGGGAGTGGAAATCGGACCTCTTCGGGATGAGGTAGTGGGGAGCAGGGGAACCAACCAGGCTGCACTGGGCCGCGCCGCGCAAACACAATCGCCTAATTTTGGCTCGTGCTACGCAGTGCCACGCCATTCAGCTCAGTTTGAGATTCAATTTACGGCATTGCTTGCGATTTGCGACCTCAAGTGTCTTATATCACTATAATCGCCTGAATGACGTTTACATCGTAGTGTAGTTTTTTTGAAAGAGATAATTTTAAAACCTGTATATTACATTTGATACCCCTAGAATCAAATCTCACTTTCTCTAAATTTTTAAGTTTTTAAGCAGCTCAAAAATTGTCACAGGCTTATCCAAAGATGAGGAATCAATCTGATGAATTCATATGTTAGCATTGCCTAAAAAAAACTTCTTTTAACATAAAGAACATGACTGTATACAAACACTGCAGTCAATGCAAGCAAAATAAGAATGGAAAAAGAGTTATTTGATTTAAACCTAAAGTCCAGTTTGTCTCCAAATGTAGGGTTTTAAAAATGCCATACATTAATAATATTAGAGAGTTATTTTTTTTCCTTACGAGAAATCAATTAAGCAGTGTGCTCGTGCAAACATTTCTTGTTAACGGCAAATCTGCAATCTTGTGGGGTTTTTTTTTCGTCTCAATGAGAGTCGAAATAACCAAAGAGATATAATACTAGGCTACAAGTGGTGCCATCTAGTGTCAGAAAGGCTACATGTAATATTATTTTTCTAATTTTTAACCGATGAAAGATGACTTGTTGAACGACGGGTTTGAAATGTAAACATGTAGGCCTATTTTTTAAAATCCAGCTCTTTGTGTTTAATTCAATGAAATTTTTTTTAAAGTTAGGAAATTTAGCAAGAACGCTAAATTCAACTGTATTACTCTAGGCAGAGTAAAAAGTATTCAAAGAGATTCCATTTTCCACAAAATAGATAATTGAGTTTGATAACTGGTTGCTAACTGACTCATCTTGGCGCAAACAGGCACTTGACTAAGTGAGAGAACTAAGATGGAGGATTTTTGTCCTGGTATTCTGGCTATGAACAAACTGCGCATGAACAAGAATCTCGTTACGCAATCGACATTTGCCAACGAGATCGAAAAATTTTTTCGTGAATTTTTTTCGTAACTTACGGGAATCGTCTAACTTTAATGGAAATGATGTCAAATTTTTTCGTTTTCATATGAAAATTTTCTCATAACGAAAAAAAAACTAACTCACTAATGTAATAAAAATTAACTTAAAATGTTTTTGGAGTTTAACTTAAATAAAATTAATTATATTTCAGAATAAACTTGAGAATGATCATAAATTTCACATTTGGTTTTTAAATAAACGCACTTTGTTCTTCTTAGAATGGCTGACCATAATGTTCTTCTACAGAATTATCAACATCACCATCTATAGCAGCTTCAATAACATTCTTGTGGAATTGTAAGTTGTCGATGCTTCTCCATTTTTTGCCGTAATGCTTCATTAGCAAATTCATGACACTCTTTCTCTTTTCCTTTGAAACCTTATTTCGGTATTTCGTGCAAGTGAACATTGGTGATACCGTGGGATCATACAAATAGATTCCTCTAACCACTAAAAATCCGTTATAAAATGTGCCTCGCCAGTAAAAACTAAGTTGTTAGATATTGTACATTTAATAAATACTCGTTTCATTTTTCAGAGATGAAAATGCCATGATCCACATTTGTTAACTACATATGGTTTAGCAACAACTTTGCGAGTTCTTTCAACTAGTGAAACTGGCTCATCCATCAAAGAGACCTAAACAGTACTTATATCAATATTGATATATTAAAAATATGTATATCAACATCAAATGATGATTAAAAACCGATTAAAATATTAAACTAAAACTCACCACAATATTGACAATGTTGTGAGAAACTCAGTAACAAACGAAATGTCTGACTAGTACCTGCACTCTGATTGGTCAGTTGTGTGTTTGGTATCTAAATGAACCTTATCCAATGGATAAAGTGCAGTTTGAGACCAAGGTGTGATTTTGTCAACGATTTCCATAGGAATAGAGTCTAGGTAGACTCAACTGGGCGGTGATATTGGATTCCTCAGGTTTTCTACTATAGGATTCAATAATAATATCGAAATTGAAAATTTTGGACATAGTGCGTTTTGATTCTAGAGGGTCTCATTTGATATCTTATCTTTCAAAATTCCCAGTTGACAATATTCATACCCCTTTAACGAATTTCCACTTTCATAAAATTACGTTAAATTCATTCATAACACGTCATTTCATATTTCAGATATATTACATTCCATATCTAGGCAGTAAAGGTTTCAGTGGACCATCTATCTTTCTTCTATCTATATAAAGAAGGGTGTTTGTTTGTTTGTGGGTTTGTGGGTTTGTGGGTTTGTTTGTGGGTTTGTGGGTTTGTTTGTGGGTTCTTGATAAAATTTCGCGTACATGACCTTCAAAGCATGAGGATGGTCACTGTCTACCTCAGATTTCAGATTTCAGAAAAACTAATAATTATTGATAAAAAAAATCGATGGCAAGGCATATTAAAGAGAAATATCTCATGACCAACAATGCAAGACAAAGTTTTTGCAACCATGGTATCAACACGCAATTCACAAACACTCTGCACGGACCAACAATATATATCTCATGACCAACAATGCAAATAAAAGTTTGTGCAACAATAGGTATCAACAATGGTGTCAACACGCAATTCACCAATAACAAAGAGCACAAAATGATGACGAATGATAAAGCAATCCTTTCCAAGAATTATAACAATGAACATAAAATGATGATGCAATATGGATAAGTTTCAATTTCTAACAATGCATAGAATTCCTGTTATTCAGGTTTTTCTTAGAAAAAAGAGTTCTTATTACTTAACAATTCATTGAAAATCTTTAAAAATGATCATGAACTGGAGACAATGAAGAGTTAGCAGACTATTGAAAACAGTGGAAAGACGACAGAGGAAGCACTCCTTTAGCTCCGTGCTGTATTGAGCAAATGGGAAGCAAGTAAAAAGAAAATTTGCGACCGCTAGACTACAAAAAGTGATGACTGGCCAAATTTTGCTTCAACACATCGAGAGAAGAATGGAAATTGCAACAACATCAAGTGTGCATCTGAAGTAAGATTACGTGAGTAAGAAATTATTGGAGAGGTCCATCCATTGTGAGTCTTTAAAATTTTTTTTTCGAATTTTCATTAAGAATTTTTACTGTTTAATTCTAAGCATTTTCATGTGTTTATTTTTAAGATATTGCAAAATTTAATTTAATTTTTTGACATTGTTCTGTTTACCTACAAGTGTAATTATCCTGGGCAACGCCGGGTACCTAGTCTTCTATATATATAAAGAAGGATGTTTGTGGGTGGGTTGGTCTGTTTGTCTGTACGTTTTTTATACAAATCTACAGTTTCATTCCGATCTTGATAAAATTTTGCATACATGACCTTCAAAGCATGAGGAAGGTCACTGTCTACCTCATATTTCGGAAAAATAATAAATATCGATAAAAAATCGATATTCATGGTTATGGCAAGGCATATTAATGAGAAATATCTCATGACCAACAATGCATGGCAAAGTTTGTACAACAATAGGTATCAACACGCAATTCACAAACGCTCTGCATGATCCAACAATCAATATCTCATGACTAACAATGAAAGGAAAAGTTTGTGCAAGTGTAATTATCCCGGGCAACGCTAGGTACCTCTTCTAGTCTTCTATATATATAAAGGATGTTTGTGGGTCTGTTTGTCTGTGGGTCTGTTTGTCTGTGGGTCTGTATGTTTTTTATACAAATCTACAGTTTTATTCCGAACTGGATAAAATTTCGCATACATGACCTTCAAAGCATGATGAAGGTCCTGTCTACATCAGATTTCGAGAAAATAATAATTATTGATACAAAATCGATATTCATGGTTATGGCAAGGCATATTAATTAGAAATATCTCATGACCAACAATGCACAGCAAAGTTTCTACAACAATACTTATCAACAATGGTATCAACATGCAATTCACAAACACTCTGCACGAACTAACAATATATATCTCATGACCTACAATGCAAGTAAAAGTTTGTGCAACAATCTGATTCTCGTCCCTTCTGGGGACTTCTTCTCTGGAGGACTAAAAAGGTTTATCAGGCTTCTCTCCCAGTTCAGTGTACCTATTCTGGTTTACTCTTTGGGCGAGCGTGCAAACTGAGCCTGGCTCCTGGGCCACTGGTGTCTTTCTTTTCACTTCACTGTTCGATTGTCGATTGTCTTTTAAATTGATTCATACTGGTGATGGGTACTTTGTAGCCGAAATGTATATTTATGAAATGTCAAATAAACTCGTTGTGGAAATAGTGGAATCCGTCTCTTCCTCCTTCTCACTGAATCAGTATTTAAACCGCATTGGGAGAATACGATTTTTTCATTGTTCACAGATCGGATTCGAAATGCTTAATATGTAATCATGTCTTATCGGGGAAAAAACATAATTCTACCTAACATCGAGAAAATTGTCACATTAAAACGAAGGAAATAAAATGCTAAGCTGCCTCGTTTTTTTTTACAATGTCGAATTGATAATTAGCAACTCGACTTTAAGGAACATCAACATAATGTGCAATAGGGGGATAAGGAAGATTACCCGCGTGGACGGATGCTGCCCGCGGGCAGAAATCTTGGACAGCCCTGCTTTAGACGTATCTTTTAAAATTTCCCTTGCCCTTGATGGAGAAGCTCTTATACCCTCCTGCTCTAGCGAAGCTTCCGTTGTTCAAATAGTTCCAATGCCTGGATAGCTTTTTATCTTTCTGTTGCAAATTTCACTGATCAATACTCGTCCTTTCTCTTTCTTTTGCCAATCACACAAATTTTCGCCAGTCATCTGGACGTTTTTAGGGAGCTCAAGGGAGACCCGTGTGATTCCTTAGCCTCCTTGATAAGCACTGTCTTGCATAATCATATTTATGCTCGTTGTTAAAAATTCGTTATCCCCTCCCTAAAACATGTTAATATGGTAAATTATCTAGTGCCACACCAGTAAATGTGTTACGTTTGTAGTGCCAGACCGAGGTTAACGAGAAAGACAGGCTCCGGCACTGAAAAGTCACCTGACCAAGATAGGTATATTAACAATGTAAATTTCATTGTTTCCATCTTGTATTTTAACAATTTGTGTTTTTTACTTTGTTGGAAACAATGAAGGTTGGATTGTTAATAGACCTATCTTGGTCAGGTGACTTTTCAGTGCCGGATCCTGTATTTCTCGTTAGCCTCGTGCCAGACCAGTTAATGTGTTAAGTATATTGTGCAACACCAGTTAATGTGTTAAGTATATTGTGCAACACCAGTTAATGTGTTAAACTTTCAACCCCCCCCTTCCCCCTCTTAGAGGTTGAATTTCGAAAAACCCCTTCTTAGTGCTCACATTTTGTAAAGAACTTCTGTACAAAATTTCAAGTTTCTAGGCATTATGGTTTGGGCTGTGCGTTGATCACTCACTCACTCACTCATGCACTCAGTTTCTACTTTTATATACAGGGTGTTTTTGAATTGAGTACAGATTTTTTGGGAGATGATAGAAGAGGTCCTTAGAAGTATTTTTTGTCATATGAATATGGGGTCCCCGCAGCTCCGTTTACTTACAATACTGCATTGAACAATGAAATGACACCGGGACGCAGTGTGCGTTGGTAGGCATAGATTATTTTATTTTTAACAATTAATACAAGCAATCTATTGTAATAACTTTTAAAGTAATTGTTTGCAAAGAAATTTCAAGGTGCAGGTGCTTGTTTGTTGCAAAAGTCTTAGGACAAACTTCGTCAAGGAGATTCCATGCCATCCAACCCCTTTGTAAAATACGTTTAGTCCATATGTAAATGAACTGATCGCATTCTGGGAAAGCAGTAGGTAAAGATTTGTTTTAAAAAGTTCACTTGATGTACTTTTTACATGTGTAAAGTTAAACAAACAGTATGAATAGTTTTACATGGAATGATTATGCAGACATGCATCTGTGTCTCGGTGCTGCATGTACCATGGATGGTGCAAGGCGTTTGTATGCTGAACGTTATCCCAACAGAATTCTTCCCAATTCACGAAATTTGGTGCAGTAGATCGTCGTCTAAGAGAAACAGGCGCATTTGCTCATGATAATCATCAGCGTGGACGTCGTCGGTGGTTTCGCTCCACTGAATTAGAGGATGAAGTTTTGGAAAGGTTTAACCGAAATCCATCGACAAGTACTCCTGCGGTCGGAGCTGCTCTGAATACTAGTCATACCACTGTATGGAATATTTTTCATGACAACCTGCAACATCCGTTCAAGCTTCGAAAGGTGCAGGAATTATGTCCCAATGATCATGGTCCCCGGCGTGCTTTCGCGGAATGGTTTATGCAGCAACAGAATAGGATCCCAGACTTTCCTTTCATGGTTTTGTGGACAGATGAGGCAACGTTTACGCGAGAGGGAATGTTCAATAGCTACAATAGTCATCTGTGGTCTCATGTCAACCGATATGCAACACATGTTGCTGTTTTCAGCCTCGTTTTTTGTTAAATATTTGGGCTGGCATGATTCACAATGTCCTGATTGGGCCATATCTCCTACCATGCCGTCTTAACGGGCAAACACCTTGGTTTCCTGAAGGAGGAGTTCCCTGGTCTTCTTGAAGATGTTCCACTAATGACCGTATCCTGGTCGTTGGATTGGTCGTGGCGGACCAGTTGCTTGGCCACCGAGATCGCCAGATCTCACACCGATGGATTTTTTTATGGGGAAGCATAAAATCAATGGTGTACTCGGAACCCGTAGATACCGAAGAAGAATTACTGTAAAAGTCATACAGTAGATTGCTTGTGTTAATTGTTAAAAATAAAATAATCTAGGCCTACCACCGCACACTGTGTCCCAGTATCATTTGATTGTTCAATGCAGTATTGTAAGTAAACGGAGCTGCGGGGACCCTATGTTCATATGACAAAAAATACTTCTAAGGACCTCTTCTATCATCTCCCAAAAAATCTGTACTCAATTCAAAAACACCCTGTATATCTCATGACTAACAATGCAAATAAACGTTTGTGCAACAATAGGTATCAATAATGGTGTCAACACGCAATGCACCAACATTATGCAAGGATCAACAGTATATGTCTCATGACCAAGAATGCAAGGCAAAGTTTGTGCAATATAGAATTCAATGCATAGAATTCCTGTTATTCAGGCTTTTCTTAGAAAAGAGAATTTTTAGTACTTAACAATTTCGTGAAAATCTTTAAAAATGACCAGTAACTGGAGATAATGAGTTAGTAGACTATTGAGAAAAAAATTATTTAGACTAGAAGGCATCCTTGGAGAGGTCCATCCATTGTGAGCCTTTAAAAATTTTTTTTTCGGTAAACAAATCCCGGTATATCACCTAGAATGGATTTTTTCAGTAATGAGGTAAATTCCTGTCTTTCGGATTCTTCTTAGAATGGATAGTACCTTCGCTCTATATTGTAGTGATTGAGTTATTATTTAACCAATTTGGAGGCTTATTTAAGCTTTTTGAGGTTGTTCTGTTTACCTACAAGCGTAATTATCCCGTTCAACGCAGGGTCCTCTGCTAGTGAGAGCATAAAACAACGCAGCTTTGAACCAGTTTCGACTATCATTAATTTGATATTATATTTATTCATGACACTTAATTTCAAGTTGTTTGATATTTTACATGCCGTATCTTTTACAGTTAATTTTTTAAGTGGACCATAATAAGACAAAAATCACGTGATTTTAAAAAATTTCGACTATCATTAATTCTGTTATATTCATTCATGATACGTCATTTTAAGTTGTTTGCTATACGTATTATATGCCTTATCTTAGCACTGTCAGTTTTCTAATAGGCCATAAGAGTACCAAAAAAACAGGTACATTTGAGCCAAATTTAAATATCATTTATTATGCGTCATATTCATCCATGACAGGTCACTTCAAGTTTTTATATACAGGGTGTATCAGGTTCGATGGTCATAAAGTACCTAGCGTTGTTCTCCGCAAAGTTCTAAGCATAATTTTCGTTATCCATTTTTCAAAATTCTCAAAAAAATGCTTGAAATCGTTATCCAAAGTTTGGCTAATATGACGTAATTCTAAGCATTCTGATGTAATTCTAAGCTTTCTGACGTAATATATTTATGCCATTTACTCTTCCTGCTGAAGGCAAGTTTATTCATAAAAGGGTAAGAGACAGAGTCAATAGACTCGCTTACTTCGAAAATAGACAAGAGTTGCTCTACTTTTGCGCACACTCATCTACTCAGGCAAGTGCTTAATTTTGAGTACCGATTGCCAAGCGCGAAGAAACCTGTGGGGAGTTGCCGATTCACCTGGCTGCCGATTCACCGACTGACAGAAACAACTCACGCCTCAACGGCCGTGCAAACCGAGGACGGATCCCGGGACCTATTGGAACCAATATTCCCGAACTGCAGAGCCATGTAGAAGGCAGCGGACTATTCATTGCAATTCACAAGTACGAGCCATGACTCGCCACGGATTGACGACGACGTCGCGATAGAGACGACGCAGATGAGGCCTCAGCTGCCACAAGCAGCACAGCTTCAGCAAATGAAGTGCCCATTAACTCACTCATATTCGTTTCCGAAGAGAAGGAACCATATCTGCCAGCCAGCCCACCACAGAAGTCGGACAGTGACACGTCCGATACATTGAGCGCCCCTCTCAGCCCGATCAAAGACGGCTGCTGCGAGCGTGCGCTTACAGAGATCTCTTGCTGCGCGCCGTGCTTGGCTATTCCGTCACCAATAAGGGGTATTTGAATTTAAGATAATTATTGACGTTGAGTTCTTGAAGTTAAGTCATTCCACTAGTTAAGTGCCTGAATTAAATGTTTCTTTGAGGAAATTTGAAAACTTTGCTCATTAAGTTTGTGAATTAATCCACAACGATCTTCCTTCTCCTTCACCAATTTGCTTAGCATCATAGACTAATGTGTGTATTTTTCTTTGCCTCTACGCTTAACTCTGGGCAACGCTCCGTGATACCCTGTAGAGTCACCGCCTTCTGCTGTAGTGGTGACAAGCACACAAGGATCTCGACGACATTGGAGTTACCAGCAAACATACCTGGAAGCTCCTTTTCCAATTCGCCCCCTCACCTCACAAACCATTGCAAGGACCTGTGAATTTATATTGGACTTTATTTATTCTACTCATTGAATTCAATTAACTTTGTCTTTATATTACTTTTGACCAAAGTAAAATTAAACTTGGATTAGAAAATTAATTGTTTGTCATCTCTCCTCCTTTCTCTATTCGCGACCATTCAATATTTTGACTAAGGAAAATAATTTAATCATAAGTTTAATTAAAAGCCATGATAGAGAAGGGAAGGTGCTTGGTAGACATGCTGTACAACGCTACGGACGTTTATTCAGAAATTGCTTCCACTAGAAAAGACTCTACTGATATTTCATGTTCTCGTATTTACTATATTGCTTATTCACATAGTAAAGCTGCCTCAGGAGCGATCTACGGAAGAGTAGAAGAGCGGTGAGGTGCTAATAAACGATTCACCAAGAAGGAGACGTAATGAAGCATTTACAGTGGTGGTGAGATGGAAATATTTTTATATTTTGGATCTCAAGGCGTTAGAAAACATGTCTTTTCCCGTATTCGAGGGGAAAAAAGAAGACCCCCGAGAGTTTTTTAAAGACATTTAAAGTCGTAGCAAAAGGTAAAAATTTAGCCTTGGATAATTGCATAAGACTATTACCTGGGACCATGAAAGGCGATGCGATAGAGTGGCTAGCCGATTTAATGACTCAACAGCCCGCACTAATATGGGAGCAATTCGAAGAGCAATTTTTGTTAACAAATGCAAGGGGAAAACGCGGGTAACCCTTAGAAGAGATATATTAAACTTAAAAATGGAAAGGGGAGACCTATTGGGCTATTTATTGCAATTTAGAAGATTATTAGGCGGGATTCAGCAGGCCTGACAGTTCGACAAATTATTGTGGCTTATCGAAGGCATCCCGTCAACGTTACGAGTCATTCTAAGAATGAAGAAAATTGTAATGGTATTCGAAGCCATTAATTATTTGGAGCAGTGGATTCAGGATCAAGATGCAAATATAGAAATGGCGGAAGAGGAAATGCCCATGGAGCTAGACGCGATTGCCGCTAAACGAAGCACAATCAAGAAAAGTGATTATCTGCTATCGACGTGGCCAAGAAAGCCACATAAGGAAAAAATGTAAAAGTAAATTGTATATAAGCACATCCTCTCAAGCAAACTTCGTAAATGGGGGACGGCGTAATTTAATCATTATTAAAGGAAAAATCGCGAATGCCGAGGCCAAAATATTCGTGAGAAAAATTCCTTGAATGAAAAATTCGTGAGAAAAATTAAAAATTACTATGTCGCCTCCGGCCCGGAAACGGCATATGGTGCTCATTAACGGACAGAAATGGGACATTATTGGTGAAATCGAAACACTACACATAGCAAGTTGCAAATATCACGCTAACGTAGGCTTCAACGTGTTACCTATCAAAAATTATAACGTGGTTCTCTGTATGCCATGGTTGCAAAAGCAACAACCCATCAAGGCAAGGCAAGGCAATTCAACATATCAAGTGGACAGATGCTGAATATGAAACAGAGGAGATGTCGGCAGTAGAATTTATGAAAATAGTATTGAAGCATCTTGATATCCCTACCTTTGCAGTATTTTTAAACATGCAAGAAAGTACTACGTATAATAACTTTAATAAGACCATACAAGAAATACACCCGCAATTTAAGCAAATAATCTGTAATTTCAAATATTTATTTCCTGATGAACTCCCATCAAGTCTGCTACCCAGGAGGAAAGCACAGCACTCCTTGGAGCTGACGATAAGTGCCAGCCCGTTAAAGACAAGGAGGCTGAAGTGGAAAAAGCCGTAAGTATGCCACTTCAGAAAAAATTAAGTAGAGTATCAACCTCCAATTATGCATCGCTAGTGCTCTTCGTAGCCAAGAAAGATGGAGGCTTAAGGATGTACATTGACTTCCACAAAGTCAATCAGATTACCAAGGACAACCAATACCCGGTGCCTCAGATTAACGGGCTAATAGACAAAAATTAACTGACGCTAAATTTTACACAAAGCTGGATATTATGCATGCCTATCATCAGGTACGCATGAATCTAGCGCATATCCCGTTTACCGCTTTCAAAACGCGGCTGAGATTGTTTGAATTCGTAGTAATGCCTTTTGGTTTAAAGGGAGCCTCTTTAGCATTTGCCCTAACACTAAATAACATGTTGTGGGTGTTATTGGATAAGGGTGTCATCGCCTAATTCGATGACATCTTTATTTATGCGGGGACGATAGAAAAATAAGAAAACTTACTGAAAAAGTGTTACAGAAGCTCGCGGAAGATAGACTCTATTTAAAGATTTCCAAATGTGAATTCTGGGTTAAGAGGGTCAAGTATTTAGGATATGAATTCTCAGAAAAAGGCAAATCGTATGGTAATAAGCTAGTAGAGCCATTAAAAAGTGGCCAATACCAGTCAATATTCGGCAAGTACCGGGGATCTTGAGGACTGTACAATTGTATAGCCATTTCGTCCCCAGGTATTCAGAAGTGTTCCAGTTGATACGAAAATAGGAGCCATTCATATGGACAGAAGAAAGAATGACAGCATTCGAGAAGCTAAAGGTTGCGTTAACAAAGCCACCAATACTCAAGTTGTTTAAGTCCAAAAAGACTCCACATCCTTTGTGATGCATGCGAAATTGTGATTGGACTGGTAGCGATGGAGATATGTAAAGGCAAATTATTCCCAGTAGCCCATGAATCTAGGACAGAAGAGGAAGATCATAGCATCTATGAGAGGGAGCTTCTAGCAGTAGCCCATGCAATCGGATGCTGGAGGCACTACATCGAACAAGTGACCACAGTCATCTACATTGACAACCAGGCTGTAGCAAGACTAATGAAACAGAAAAAATTTTTGACGAAGCTACAGACAAGAGTTTTGCAGACAGTGAAGAACTTTCCCGTAACACTGGCCTACGTGAAAGCGGAAAAGAAAAGAATATCATCGCCGATGCTTTATCAAGATACTTGAAGCCACAAACGAAGAAAAGAAATTCTTGTTGCGAGTTTGCGACGGGGATGGTGTCAGATCACCGAATTGGAAAATAAAATAAAATAAAAGAGTTTGACGATCTAACCCAGAAGCAGAAAAAAGGGAGAGAAAGAAGCAAATGAAGAAAGCAAGAGAAAAAGAAGAAGATTAGCTACCCGCCAATTATAGAAAACAATAGAAGAGTCGGAGAAAGCGAGAAAGGTGAATCGAGGCTCATTAAGGAGAAAGATAAGAGGGGGACGGAAGGAAGGAAAGAGGAGAGAGGACCCAGCTTCCATAGGACATGGAAGAAAGAAAAAGGCCACCCATGCCATGAGCCAATGAATGGATTTCGGCATGTTCGGCGTGACAGAAAAATCTGTACGGGAAAAGGCGAGCCAAGCAGACAGAAGCCCTCTTGACAATTCAGCCATGGAAACAGCGCCATCAACCTGGTCGGTGTATGAGTACCCGACGAGCCCAGCACAGAGCCAGGAAGGTCGACAGCACGTGAAGTGTGTAGCCAGTGCGCCCACTCCTGTAATCAGGCAAGTGCTCAATTAAGAACTTTTGCTAATCGAACATTTTTCAATTCGTATGAGTACCCATCGCTGAGCAGGAAGAAACTTATGGGGAGTCACTGAGTCACCTGGCTGCCGAGAAGCTCACTCCGACTGACAGAAGCGACTCACGCTTCAACAGCTGCCCAATCTGAGGACGGACCATGGGTCCTATTGGAACCGATATTCCCGAAATGCAGAGCCAAGGACAAGGCAGCAGAAGATTCATTGTGATACACAAGTACGAGTCACGCCTCGCCACGGATTGAAGACGACTCATGGCCTCAGCCACAGACACAGACATGGCCTCAGCTGCCACAAGCAGCGAGAGAAGTCCCCATTAACTAGCTCGCATTCATTCCCGAAGAGGAGGAACCATATCCGCCAGCCAGCCCACCACTAGCCAGACAGAAGTCGGACACCGACACGTCCGATACATTGAGCGCCTCTCTCAGCCCGATCGAAGACGACTGCTGCATTGCAACCTCGTGCTGCACAGAGATCTCTTGCTGCGAGCTGCACTTGGCTATTCCGTTGCCAACAAGAGGTATTTGAATTTAAGATAATTATTGACGTTACGTTATTGATGTTAAGTCATTCCACTAGTTAAGTGCCTGAATTAAATCTTTCTTCGAAGAAATTTCAAAGCTGTGCTCATTAAGTAAACCAGAATGATCTTCCTTTTCCTTCACCAATTTGCTTAGCAACATAGACTAATATTTGTATTTTTCTCTGCCTCTACACTTAACTCTGGGCAACGCTAATGGAAACCCTGTAGGGTCGCCACCTTCTGCTGTAGCAGTGACAAGCACATAAGGATCCCGACAACATCAGATTTACCAGGAAACCTGCCTGAAAGCTCGTTTTCCGATTAGCCCCCTCACCTCACCAACCATTGCAAGGACACGTGAATTTATATTGGACTTTGTTTATTCTACTCATTGAATTCAAATAACTGTGTCTTTATATTACTTTTGACCAAAGTAAAATTAAACTTTGATTACAAAATTAATTGATTTTCATCTCTCCTCCTGTCTCTATTCGCGACCATTCAATATTTTGACTAAGGAAAATAATTGAATCATAAATTTTATTAAAAATCGTGAGAATAAAAAACATCTGGATAGGACCTAGCAGTGTTTAGATTTTGATATTCAAAATTAAAATATTTTTTGAAAAACTGGAGCCCCGATAAGGCGTAGCATCCTAGCACCCTATGATAAGAGAAGACCAGAAACTTGGATTCTATACCACGACAACGTAAATAAAACCACTGGAAATCAATTTTCACAAAGAAGATTTTACTGAACAGAGTGATTCAGTTTCTATTATAGTCATAATGTGTTTGCTTTCAATGTCGTCCACAAAATTAAGAAATAATTATAACAAAAACAAGGAGCGCAACACTATCTGGGGTTTAGTAGATTGTACATTTGACATCCCAACTAATTATATAACTAAATATAGTTAATACGTTAATAATAATTAAAACTGCATTTAATGCTGCAAACATAAGCTGAAGATATCAATAAAAAAAAACAAAAGGAAAAATTTCGTGACTTGGATTTAAACCAGGAATCACGAGTATCACGGCTACAATTTAAAAATAATTATTCATAAACTGTCACGCCAAAGCTTTTTGTAACTGACTGAATACATGAAGTCACGAAATAAATATGATGAACAGAATGTGTCGACTCGACAGAGTGGCGAAACGATTTTGGGACGAAATGAATGTGATGATTTCAATGTAATTTGCCGAATCTGTCCAGTTCATTGAGTCACCAATCGATTCTAAGGTGTAACGAATGTGACGACTTGATTAAGCGTACTGAATGAGTCAAATTGACTTGATGACAAAATGATACTGGGCGAAGTGAATGTGACGATTTGAAGCATCGAAAAAAAGATTCAGACCAGATGAAGTGTAACGAATGGATCCGCTACCAATTTAGATATTTAACATAGATTTTTTTTAATTTCCTAAATCTACTCCAGAATTCGCTATTTATTAGGAGCTTTAGCAAAAAGCTACTTAAGATAATGCACGCTGGATGTGTACGTTTATCCGGCTATCTGCCGTCTGCACGTTAACTTGAAAACGCATTAACTGTTTTCAAAGTCTGATTTTAGAAATATGCCATACAGGATTTGGATGGACGTATTGGTTTACAATAAATAAATAATTGAATAAATAAATAAATAAAGTCTTAGCTCGGATGTTTCAACTTCTCAGGCTTTTTCGTGGACCCCTTCAAGTCGAATTCAAGTGCTGAAACATTGACTGTAAAGAATACCAAGATAATGGCATGTTATAGAACAATCAATTCGTGAAGAATGACTAATCTGTAACTTTTTGTTCATCTTTTAAGCATTATTAACAATGAATACGCTCACGTAAAATCGTTTTGTCGAGACTCAATAACTCAATCACTTAATAATTGAGCAATAAAATAGACGTAAATTTGGAAAGAATTAAAGGAATTTCCGTTGGATATATACTCCATCCAAAGAAAGTTTGAAACGGCGTGGCTAATTTAATTTCCATTTTCAAATGGTAGACCATATAAATTTTATTTTGGAAAAATGCCTAAACAATTGAACGCTGAAACTTACCTTTAGTCCATATTTTGCGTGAAATATGATGACCATTTCAATTGTTGGGCATTGTTACAACAAAAATTAAACAATACATAACAATGGAGAGGTCCATTACATTTTGCTCAAACTAAAGCTGGATAGACTATAGACCTTAAATTCTCGATTTTCATGCCTTCATATTAATTCTCTGTCACAGCTACAGCTCCTTGGAAGATTTACAAGATTTTATTCTTATTTTATTTTGGAATTTTTTTTACACTTTATTAGAAGAAATGGCTGAATAATGCTTTCATATGTTAAACGTTATTGTTGTTTCATAAAGTATATACATTTCAATTATCCAATTATATAACCTTATTATACATATCAAAAGCAAAAAAAAAAGAAAAATGCAGTTATTATACTTTCAATGACTAAATTCAGAAAGAAAAAGCATCATTTCCCAAACAAGCAATGTAGTTAGGATAATATCTCCAATATCTTTCTTGGTGGCCAAATTTTTTATTTGAATTATTAATATAATTTTGTATTAAAACTAATTTAACTATTATCAGTATAGAGACTGTAATAAAAGATAAATATTAGTAAGGATATATTATTTTTTAAGAAATCTGTTGATTTATAAACCCTATTCAAAGTGAATGCGCGAATCTTATTTTTAACAACATCGCGAAAGGTTTCGGTCTTGAAGAAATGCTGACAAATGTCATTAGATGCAAGCACCTTAAAATCTCCCTAGCTTATGCGCGATGATGGGACCAGCTTTACCATGGAAGAGACTCTTCTTTATGTGCTCTTGGTTCAGTCATACATTCACTCGCTCCTAAAGCTCTGGTTTTTCGATTTTCTTTAACCTTTTTTTGTCACTTCCAATCTCTTTTACAAGGAAAAGTGTTGGATAACATTAAACTTCAGTTTATTGCTCAAGAACCCCGTTGCCAATAGCGTTACAAAAATTTACATTTGTAGATTCCTTTTTTTCTGAAAAGTCTATGCATATTGTCTACTTTTCCTCTCTTTTCCTTTATTCTTCTTGACGAAAGTTCCTCTGGAGTCATTTTCCAAGCTTGTCACTCTATAATCTTGAAAATATATATTAATTTGTGCTATTTATGTATATTAATCTCAGAATATATGAAAAATGCCCCAGACAGGCCTCCAGGCCTTCAGGGCATCTTGATATTCATTATAATATTATTTTATACAATACACCTTTGTATTTAATTTATTCTCTTTAATGATTAAGTATTCCATGTGTTATTAAATTAGTTTTTATGTTATTGTTATAATTATTATGTCAATGTTAAATAAATAAAGATATATAAATAACTAACTAAATAAATATATAGCACTTCTCTTTTACGCATTCTGCGCTAACTTCTGTGGATATTCCAACAACTGTTATCGTTTCGATCTAGGGAATAACAACTCCTACGATTTTCCCTTCACCGTAAATCGTGTCGGTTATTGCAACAACACTTATCTGAAGTATCATCATAGCCTTTTGGTATTCTGTCTACCAACATCCAAAAAACGTTTAATGCCTGTTCTAATCTTGCTAATATTTCCCTAGCGAGACCTTTGTGAACCACATTTTCCTCTTCCATTAACTTACAAGGAGACTGACAATCAACCTAGAATCGATTTTGATGAAACATGGTATGTAGTAAAGGACCATCTACAAAGGCCTCTGTGAATATTCTAAAGTGAGGAAATTCCCATAGGCCTAGAAAATCGAGTTTGAAATTTACTTTAAATACACATAGAGAAAAAAAAACATATTCTGTCAGCTAGCGGCACAGTAGCATAGTGGTTAACGTGCTTGATGAAATGCTCCCATTTTTGCTATTCGAATCCCTCCCTGTTCTGACATGGTTTTATATTGTATTAAATTTATTAAATTTAAATTAATAATTATTTTTAATTTAAAAAGCAAAACTATATAAATAAAAATAATATTTATGACATGTATTCATAAACATAAGATTTAAAAAACAAAATATTTAAATAGCAAAAAAATCAAACAATGTTTTGTAATTGTAATTAAATATGAAAAAACGTACAAAATCAAAAATTAATTTTATAATAACTCTATGATAATGATAATAATTATCACCCATAAAATGTTCAAAACAAAACACTTTATTAAAAAAGCACAGCGGATGAATGCGATTACAAAATACAGATTGCATTTTTCGAATGATAATTTGTAAAAGTTAATTTGATTAACCGATTTGAATGCTGCAGCCACGTCGTCGCAGTCATCATCATAACCGCTAACTCTCCAAGCTTATAAAAGCATAGGACGATATCCTGGAGCTTGAAGCTCTTTGTACACCAGTGAATGCATTTTGATTATAAATAGACTATCATGCTGTTTTGTTGTCTGTGATGAATTTAAATACAAAATTGTCACAATTTCATTTATTCTTCTAACCAAAATTTTGTATTACCTAAAGAAAAATACGTCAAATGGTTGTATTAAGGATGTTGTTGATTTAGGCATTACCAGAACATCCAACTTGTTATCATCAGTGGCAAGTTTTTGTGCATCCGAATGTCCTCCCCAATTGTCCACGATCAACACAGAATTAGATTCAAAATCTGGATCAAAACATTTTTGGAACCATGATACTACGTGCTTATTGGTTAACTTTCCAGACTTTGAACATTCGACCACCACATTACCATACTTTTCAACTACTCTATTCACATCTTTTGCAACTTCTGGTCCAAATTATTTCCGGTTTATGTCTTGGAAACAATTGTAAAACTTACTTCCTAAATAACCAGATTTTGATAGATGGACCTGAACAGAATAACAATGAGTCAATGCATGTTTGGATACAACCTGTCCTTGGACAGTTTTTGTGCCAGTAATTTCATAAGTTGCAGATGACACCAGTTCATAATTGAATCAACTTTGATTAGTGTTAAAAACCATAATACCTGGTATATTTTCTTCTATTTATTAAAAGCTTTTTATAACTTTGCTGTGTTAGTTTGTTTAGGTCAAATCTTGTAATCAATATTAAACCAACTTTCCGACAAGCTAGGGAGCTGCAATTTGACACACTTATGCTAATTTATGACAATCGATGACAATTTATGATAAAGAAAAAAATTTTCAAATCGGTTCATTGGTTCGTGTTCTAATGGTACTAACTCATTACTACGAATTGATTGTTGTAACAATTGGACATTTCGTTATAGCGAGAGGTAAATGTATCTATTGTTTATTGTTGCAAAATTAAGCTTTATTGTGGCCACTAAATAAAGCATTATAAAAGGTTGGTTTGATAAAACCCTTTTTACATAATCTTGTTTGAATTTATATTTGTGACAAACTATTCTGCATTTTGAATTATCTGTGGATTGTCAATAATTTGTGATTTTGTCACAAATCTGATGATTTTACGTATAGTGATATGTTGCTTCTTCTTCATTCTAACAAAATACGATGCACTGGAACATTGCTAGACGACTTGTAGAGAATGACAGCATATTGGATCCATTTTTTATTACTGGTTTTTTTTAACAATGACACATTTCGAACGACTAACCAGGAATTGCTCCTTTACGTATTCGTGAATCTTCTTATATTTGTCATGTTCACTTCCACCACGTATAATATAATCAGTCACTGCATATCCTTTAGCTTCTGTTTCTAAAAGAAAATATTTTATTGTTCTCGATATTTCTTTCCCAGCATCTTTCTTCTACAGATCGCAATAATAATTATAAATTTGATGAATTTTTTATCAGAATAAGTTGCAGCAATTCCTTTTCTTTCATGAGGTATGTAATCTTCATCTGGATCATAAAATGGATCATTTACTTCCTCTTCTTCTGCTTCAAGACATGTTTTCTGGTCGTTTTCGACATCAAATACTTCTACTTCAAGTTCCAATGTTCCATATTTTAAGTCTGTGAACAATGATTGTATAAAAATCACAAGTTGCTGTTCTTTACAATTCAGCTGACCATAATCATCATTCGGGTTATGATTATACATAACAGATAGTTGGCTGATGATAGACAATGCACGTACATTTGACATGATGATTGTTGATGAATTTAAACTGGATTAAATGAGATGATAGAAACATTATTGTTAAATAATAAAAACAATATGAAAACATTAAACAGTTAAACATTATATAATTATAATTTATATTTACTTACAAATTCTGTGAAAAATGACGCGATTTAGTTAACTAATTTAATTGATAATTAATTGATGATCAAATTTTTGTATGATGATAATAATAACAATTATATTTCAATAAGACTTTAATGAATCGATAATCAGATTGCTGTTCAATTTCGAATGACAAGTACAAATTTAAAATATGTTTTGAAAATAATGTGGTTTTATATTAAATGATTATGAATATTTTGAGTATGAATATCAAAAATATGAATACCAAAAAAGACTAACGATAATAATTGTTGATGAATTTCGAATGACATACACAAATATGATTGTAAAAATAAAAATATGATCTTTAAAATTCGATTGTCAAGAAAAAGCGTTGAATATGAATTAACAAACAGAATTTTTGGTCAAAACAAAACAAATAAATCTTTGTTTCAACGTTTGTTTTCGAAAAATCATTCGTGTTCCTATGACAATAAGTTAATTAAATTCAATAAATTTAATACAATATAAAAAAATGTCAGAACAAAGAGGGATTCGAACAGCAAAAAAAGTGGGAGCATTTCAGCAAGCACGTTAACCACTATGCTACTGCGCCGCTAGCTGACAGTACCCGTTTTTTTTTCTCTATGCGTGTTTACAGTAAATTTCACACTCGATTTTCTAGGCCTATGGGAATTTCTTCAGTCTAGAATTTTTACAGAGGCCGTTGTAGATGTTCCTCTACCTACATACCTTATTTCATCAAAATTGGACACTAGGTTGATTGTTGGCCTCCTTGTTAGCAGCATGCCTGGGAAGCTTTTCAGAATCAAGTCGTGATTCATTTTTATCATTCACTGAACAACTTTTTTGTACGGTTGATGAGGTTTCACCCCTATTCTTTTTTAACGTGTCCCATACAACATCTTCCTCCATTACATTGGAAGAACACTCGAACAATATGTCTTGTAGCACACAATTATTACCCGAAATATCATTTACCAAAGGGCTTGGAAGACCAACTCTCTTTCTTGGTCTTTATTGGGCCTGCTCTACTCTCGATTCTTTCACCCTACTCGTATCCATCGGCAGATGGATAATGTTATTTATGCCATTTAAAAATTTTTCCTGGAGCATAGCTACACAACAATGAACCTTTCGAAAAATTTAGACTCATGTTATTAGCAGACTCTTTAATCTCTCGAGAAGTTTCTATTAAGTGACGATTAATCTCTTCCATCGAAATTATATCTTTCTTTTTAGCTTCTATCATCCGATTTATCTCCAGCACATAAACTGAGTTTATGTATTGCAGAACATATTCCATGTATATTCAGGTTGCTTCCTCAGCCAACTCATAATTAGTAAGATTTTCGTCATATATAAAGTTCATTTCTTCTAAATTTTTAATTTGCTTACTTCCCTCAATATTCGCGACACCAGTCTTTAATTTACTTGAGTCACGGCGAGGGTTAGAGCTTATTGGCCATCCGACGCTCTATTTAAATCACTTTTCGCTTCGCCATCTAATACCTTCTTGATTAGCTTCTTTGAGAGATTTCTTCTATCCTGCCCTCTTATTGATTTCATTTTACTATTACCTTCTAAGTTCACTCTCACTTTACCATCTTTATCTAGTCCCAGTTTATTACGCCCACAGCCACAATTGCATTTCTTCTTACACTTTCTTCCGTTTCTAACTATAGCATTTATGGGTTGTCCTTTATTTCCTTCAATTCAATTAGCGTTGTCTTGCTCCTCATAGAATACTTCGTTTGACTTTTGACGTCCAGCAACTAATGCCATGTTTAATACGCCTGATTATAGCATAACGCTTGGCCTCCTCATACATTTCCAGCATAATTAAACAGCTAATATTGCCCAAATAGCAACTCACATGACATTAGAAAATATTTATGAACAAGAACGTAATCGCTGATATCAGATTCATTTATCAATTTCATATAATCATTGAAAGAATTTCGCTCTTGCAAGAAATAAACTTGCAAGAAATAAAATAAGAATCTTTTTTGAATTGTGAGGCCTCATTTTTCATTTCTTTTCATGTACGAGCATCTCACAAAATGAAGTCACTTACGACGATAAGTTCTCACACTTCCTTAACACTCTGCTCACATTTCAGTAATGCTGAAAACGAAACCTTCTGACGAACACTACTAGGTTGCTGCATACAATATCCACGTACGCAAATAAGTTCGCAAATCACGTTGGGTTTATTGGCGGGAAAATCCAGAGGCCACTACCGATTACCAAAACATTCTGCTCTGTCACGTGACCAGAGATGTAATATGAAAAGTAATAAAGACATTTTTTCAGAGTGATAAATTACACAGTGGAAGATAAATTCATTAATTTCATAAAAATCGCTTAAGACTGACAAAGTAAAGGAAGTACGTCGGATTGACTATGCTGGACTGTGATTTAACTGATACTTCTGGTCGCTGCCGTAAACCCACGGAGAGCAGAGTTCGACAAAATCACCTCTGTGTGTTAATAACCGATTTAAATAGAGAACTGTGCTTCCTCTTTGTCTTAGTAGATGTATGACACATAATCATCATCGCACTTCACGATTTTAGAGAGCACGTTAAACACAACACTGGAGTGGCTTCCTCAGCTGTCAGATTAAATTACTCATAAATTATTTAATAGGAGCACGCTTAAAAATTCACATGAGATGAGTAAAATCAGCACTTTGCAAGGAGAACATATTGCAGCCTTTCATAAGGCCAAACACCCCAAACACTAATATTGATACAGGAGCACAAAATCGAAGCATCAAGAATACAAACTGTAACCACAGATACTGGCGAATCTGCAGAGACCTTCCTGTAAACAGACAAAACTGGTTAGGCCCTTTGTTGCTTTCCAAATCGTAGTCCAATCCGTTAACTACTTAGAAACAGAGAGCAAAATTTTATTCTAATTGACAAATTAACAAGAGAGAAAGTTTCTTCTTGCTTCGCCTAAGTCTTAAAGAACTTGCTTTTAACATTTCCGACGCCACAGATGCACCGCTCACCATTTACGCCCTCGAATGCACAGGAATAATTACCCCTGTTCATTTCGAATGAATTTGGTCTAGAGAGAATAGGATCACTCGGAGAATCCGGAAAGAAATATTTTTGAACAGATAAGGTTCGGAGAAAATGTCGGAAAATACTCATGGTACTTAGGGTCGTACTCACATCGAATTACAGTGAGATGAAACAGGTGATGCCACTCTAAGCCTCGAAGAATGTCGGAGTTTCCACATTCATATCTTTGCCACGAATTCCCGTCGCCTTGCCAGTACGGCGTGATTTCGCCTTCTTGGCACTGTTCTTTTATCCTCGCTGGATGTTAACCTAAGCCGGTATTTTCTATGGCCTTATTTTCGAGATTAATTGTCAAAGGGGTGCTTCTCGAAACTTGTAAGTTCCCAAGCAGGTCCGCTGCTTCACGCAGAGCTCTTAACCTCAGCCGAGTACGTTTCACCGTAGCGATGATCACTACTACGCAGCTCTCCACTGCATTCCTCGTCATGCTCGCCTGACGCCGTCCTCTTCCCTCATGGAACTGATCCTCTCTTTCTTCTCTGAACGACTCGCACCAAACTCAGGTGTGTTGCCTTTCACTTCAGTGTTCTTGCCTTCGGTCCTCTGCTCTTAAGGCCTTTCGTACCTCCTTTTTCCTCTCCATCTTCTTTCTCTCGTCGTTCTCCTCCTGTGTCCACGTGTCCACATCCTCCCTTCCTCTCGTGATCTCTCACACGTCCCTTTTTTAATCGTGACCGCCCCGGATTCAACTTCCGCTCACGTGAGTTTTCCATCTCATCTCCCAGAGTTTCGTTACTTCAAAAACGAAACCCACATGACAATTACTTTTGGACACGTGGATTCCAATCTCGAGGTACTCAAAATTTTCGTTTTATATTGTGGGTTAAAAACGCCCCTATTCCCCTATTCTTTACAAGTCGCCACTTGAAGAGGTAGCATCTTTTACATTAAGGTATGTCACGTACGCCTTACCTAACAGAAATGTTTCACCTTATCTTCATCAACGGGTATCATACGAAACTCACCAACACAACAGTTACTGTATGCGCCAAACGAAAACAAAAACATGTTATGTATGTATCACTTTGCTGATTTGGATTCCCACGAAAGTTACTGAAGCACATACCATAAGGGATATTTCAGAGTCAATTGTTGGAAATAAAACTTTATCATCTAATAATCGATATTTTAGTATTGTGCGCAAAAAGAGTGAGTTAAGATATACGATTAAAATCCTGCAATGTTGCTCGCATGGAATGGTAACATAGATATCCAGTTAGTGGGAGAAAACACAGCAAACATAAAGTGAAAAAACACACGCAACCATTTAATGATTCATATTCTACCAAGAGCTTAAAAAGTCGTCTGTACAACATCAGACTCAGGATATTGTCGAACTGGGTGTGTGTGGAGCTTTGGAGGCAAGTGATACTTTGCTTGGAATTCCTCTATACAGGACTGTTCCTCAAATCACCGTAAGGTGACTTGATGTAAATATCTATCGGAACCGTAGAGTTAAGTCTAAAAAGGATATGATGATACTTGAACCGGATTCAACTGATATTTATTATGCGTCATGGGTTGATGATTACTATCCTGACAGGCCAAAATATTTGAAAAATACCAACTTGCAATTTTGCAAGAAACTATGATTTGTTAAATCGCGATCAATTTCAATAAAAAAGAAAAGATGAGACCGACCATATCTCATAAATCATTAACTCTATGACGTTGAGGAAGTGCCTGAAAAATATTTCTTTTCGTTACTTCTTATGTTCAAACCATTGCGAAATTTAAGAGAACTGAAAATGGGATGCGAAACTTACAAGGAAGCTTTTCACTTGACAAAAGAAGAGCTAAAGGAGGGTCTAACTTAAGGCAATTTACGAATAGAGCGACGCTTTAATTTACAAAAGGCATTCGAAATGCTGGAGGTTAAGGTAGCTGAAATTAATAAAGAGATAGAAAATGTAGACAAGGATGAGGGCCCCAGAAACCCTTTAGATTTTGAAGACTGAAGCTATGAACGTTATGGACGATTTCATACGAAACAACTTTTTGTGTGTGGACTACCTGATATAGATCTCCAGATGTTAGTTAAACTCAATAATAACCAAAAATGAGTGTTTGACATGGTTACGGAAAGATTAGAGTATAGTTGCAGTGATGTTTTACGTATGATAAGTCCCATTTGATATTATCGAAACTTCGTCTATAATGAACAACGCCACATCTTTTTAATCAGATCTCAGAAATATAAGCACATCATATGAGAGTGATTTATACTTTAGGAGTTTGTATATGTTCCACGGGCAATTGTAGCAGTGTATGAATTGATAATCCGTTCATATTAAACGCTGTTATTCCCGTAGGAGCAGTGATGGCCACTTTCTTTTGAAGAGAGATTGTACCCAGACTTTAAAAATTTTAATTAGGAAGTTTTTTCCAGTACCACCAGTGACACTTACTCTGAACTTCCCGAAGGTAGAGTTTGTTTACTGCCAACAAGAAATATGTGCCAAGAATTAGACAGTGACATGTTAACAGCTATTCCTCAACCAGAAATAAAACTTCTAACCAGAGATATTATAGATTGCCCCAAGTGTCTTTTGAAAAGGGCTCGTCAGTGTATAAAAATATGAAGATGACGCTTCCAAGACAGCATTATTAGATGAGACAATAGTGGTAAAAGTAGGACAAAGAATAATTTAGGAAAGGAACACTGATGTGAGTTTAGACTTAGTTAATGTTCTGTCGTGTGTTGTACAAGGAATGTAACTAGATCTTGAGAATAAAAAAAAAAGGTAAAATGATAGGAATAAAATTTATTAATCGTCTTAGTCAAGAAATCGTTCCAGTTAAGACTCATTTTGAAATAATTAATGAGGTATATGTTCATCGCGAACAATACCTCATATGAGTGACGTACGCTGTAACTATACTTGAAAGTCAAGGCCTTGCTTTGAACAACGCACTTACAGATATAGGCTCTTCAATGTTCTCGTACGGTCTTCTGTTCTTGTACAGAGGGTAGATTATCGCACTTACTCCTTCGAGGAAGTTTTGCGCCATCCCAGTATCTAACGACTGCTACGAGATGACAGTAGCAGCCAGGACCGGCGGCTTAACGTGCCCTCCGAAGAACGGGGGATTGATGATGGAAGAGCTGCTGGCGGACGAACAAACAATTGGCTATCACCAGCTGCTGGACATCCAGCACTGGTCACTCAACAAATGGGTCAGACTAAAGTCCTCCAACAACTGTGCCCCAAATAGCCATCCCACCCAGTAGTGGTCACCCAGCCAGCAGCTGGCCACGCCTGAAGTTGCTTAACTCCATCGATCAGCGAGCCACCCGACGAGACAACCAGGCCACGGCCATCCCCCTCGTTCGGTAATGCTTACGTAGAATTATCAAGAGTAAAAAGCCTTAAAGGACTGCATGTAATTATTATTGATTACATTAGTATCAAAGCTCAAGAGTCCGCCTTAACTGAGTATAGTCTACTGAGAAGCACGTATCGCCCAGATTTGCCAATTCGTTTGAAGCCACCCAGACGGACCAATGAGAATAGGGAGTGGGCTTTGCGAAAACAGGTGGTTAATGTCCAAAAAAAACCTGACGTCAAGAAAAGGAGGACCACTTACAAAAGAAGTGAAATCCCATCAAAAACATTTCATGTAAAAAGTTGAAAATATCTCATGTAGAAGCAAGTCTAGTGCTCTTATTAACTCTGATACCTTCACTTACACATTACTCCTGATCATTACATCTTTAGTTAAAGAACATTTTGTGACTTGGCAATCACGCAGCATTGGGAAGTTAATGTATCTTACAACCTCCCAGTCTTAAGTAAGTTCCTAGCTAATGCATATACGTTCAGTTTCCCGAGGCCCGTCCGGAAAGTATCCATATCGAGGCTACAAAAAATACGGTTCGAACATACATAACTGTTCAGTCATCATCGAAATAAGCACCGTCCGTCACGAGTTGACGAACCTGTTCAATTGTGGTGTAAATTCTTGACATTGCAAGGCCGACATTTGACATTGAAGGCCGACCAGGTAAGATAAAGCGCTTGAAAGATTCGAAAAGCTGTGTGCGGCTCATAACATCATTGCCGAATGCTTGTTATAGCAATTCATAACACTCTGTTGCGGTTTTACCGATTTTAAAAGAAAATTTGATCCAATGTTTTCCCTAAATATTTTCACCACGCAACGAGAAAAGAAAAACGTTCTGATTTAGTGTGTTACAACAATTGCTCGCGGCACTCTTAACAACTGCAAATTTCATTACGTCATTAGCAGAAATGTCGTCAGACGATCCAGACAGGAAAAAGGTGCAGCAGTTCTACTTTTTTGTAGCCTCAATCTGGATACTTTTCGGACAGGCGTCATATATTTTATTTTATGCAGCCCTTTATTAATAATTGTGAATATTACAATGAGAACAACAGAATTTGTTAAGTAAAAAATAATTATTGATTATAGCAGTGTCAAACAAAAGTGTCTACCATAACCGAATATAATCGACTTCAATGCAGTAGCGGTCAGACTTGCCCAATATCATTCATTCGAAATTATCATACCTTACAACTTTACAATGCTATGTAATAAAATTAAAATTAAGTCCGCAATATAAATACATATATGGTGAGTTCCCATATAAATATTTTTTTATGCAATACTTTAATAATGAATGTCGATAATAAAATGTAAGCCGCAGCCGTAACATTCTCGTGAACTATGTTACATATGGCATGTGATATATCATATGTTCGGAAATCATGAGAAAGGAAAGAAAATACGAGCTTTTTTACATTTTCTACATATTACGTTCGATAAAATTAATTTTTTGATTAAAAAACTTGCTGAGAGGTAAAAACTGTAGATAAAAGGGTAAAAATAGATGACTGCAGGATCTGCTACTTGCTTTAGCCAACTCCGGGGGGGGGGGGAAGGTTATTTCTTTTTATTAAATGTATAAATGAATTTTTGCTTCACTGCTAAAGCTCCTACTTGGAATGTTTACAAGATTCTATTTAATTCCTTGTTTGGACGAAGCGATCACTCGCAGAGCTTCGAAGCGTTAGGTATCGTTCTTTCTCACGTGATGCAACACTTGCAATCTATTGTTCAATTTGCACGTCGGGTTTCACAATTGTTGAAAACAAGAATTTACGATCCTATTAGGGTCTTTTTTTTCTCACACATTTTTTCGTTTTCATTTGTACGACCCTTATAGATTACTAGCAGACCCGGCAGTGTTTCGCTATTGTTATTTATGAGCGCCTTTAAATGAAGCGCCATCTTTTGACTTTTCTATAACTGAACTAAGCTGAGCATACTCCAAAAACTTTAAATTAAGATATTTTTTTTTTCGTATGCCTATAAGTTGCGGCAAGCTACGCTCAACTTACCTGTGAAAACCCCATGATTAATTGTCAAGTTTTTTGAAGATTAGCGTGTTCAAACAGACAAACAGACAGACAAACTATTTATAAATGTTGTTATTGTAGCCTATTTCACTCCTTTCCAATCACCGGCCCTTTAGCCTACACCACCTAAAGATATCTTTAGGTGGTGTTGCTTTAGCTGAGTGAGTTTGACTGAGGGCCGGAGAGAAAAGGTGGAGAATAATGTTCCCTTTTTCTCTATATTCACATTCAGAAATTCCAAATTTTCATCAAAAAAGAGTCCAAGAACGCCGTGTATATCAGCTACTTCGTAATAAATCGAAAAATAGTCCTGGGTACTTTAAATAAATTTTAAATCAAATAAAAAAATCCTTATTTTATGACCAATGGAAAAAGTAAGCTTTCAATATGCTAATTTGTATATCAATTTAGGAAAACCAAAGAGATAATCCGGAAAAAATCCGGAAAACATACAATATCAAAAAATTGGATCCAGATAATTAAAAAATGAACCAAACAGATATTTGATCTAGTGAATTGCCATCACCGTACAAAATTTCATTATCCTAGACTTATTGTTACTCGCGAAGTACTGGAAAAATGCGAGAAATCGCATATTTTTACGGAGGGCCATAAGGGGGCAAAGGGGTAAAATATGAAAAAACAGAAATTAGTTTTTTGCAAATAATGCAAACTATTCTTGGTTCAAATATCTAAGTCGTACTTTGACCGGACGCGAACATCAAAATTAGGCCTATTCTGAGATTTTTTTGGATTTCTGCCCCCCTAATAATCGTTCTTCAAAATTAATCGAATTCTCCCTTTTTATATACATCTTCTACATCCTCGTGCTCAATTTTGAAGATCTCTGCATTTCCGCATTAGAGTTAGACGGCAAAAATACAAAACGGGGGGCCAATCTTTGGACTCTCCTGGAGCCCCTCACAAAGCGGAAATATCCCTGAGTCGCCATGAAAACCCTTTTAGAAATATCAGGGCATTGGAAAAGTTTTTTCCGGATTTTTATTCCAACACAAAAACCTCATTTTATTGAATGACAGATTCAGCTCATGCCGATGCCGGGTAATGGTTGAAATGTGAACCTTGAACTGTTCTGCGAGTTCCCTCGTTATTACATTGTGATCTTCATCAGAAATCATGATTGGCCGACCAGAGCGATGTGCATCTTGAACAGTACTATCTCCGCGTCTGAACCGGCGATATCATTCTTCTATTGTACGTAAACTGACGATGGCAAATGTTTCGGTGACATTGTGCAGCACTGATCTTTCCAGAATACTCGTAGAAACTTATTGCTCGAATATGCTCGCGTGAGGGGTCCATTTCAGACCGTTGATGGCAGTCACAGATGTATAGTCAGAAAGTTGATTCTTGGATGTAATATAGCAAATATATTCAGGGATCGAATGCAATAATTTGTTTGAAAACATATGAACACCCCCCTCGGAAAATGAGCCCTTCTTGGGCACGAGTTCTAGGGTGACATTACATGTCAGTGAGTGTCACATGGGTCCGGCAGAGAACGTGTATTGGTTTATTTGGTCCTTTCTCTTTTATATAAAAACTTTTGGTGGTAGTTTATAATTTTTTTTTTTTTGTTTGAATCTTTCTCTCTTTGTTTCTCTCGAAAATGTTTATTAGTTTAGCGATTTTTTTTAGCATCTTATTTTATTAGTAAAATATAATATTTATCTTTGAGATGTTTAACTATATTCAGTTTAAAAGGCTTTTTTTTTAAACAATTGTTGACGATTGCTGTTGCAACGATGTTTGTGCAACAGGAATCGCCAATGTTGCTGAGAAGGCATTGTTTGTTTTTTTGAGATCTTTTCTGAGAAGCTGTGCGATCTCGGTTTTTTTATTTTTGTTTTTTTTTTTTTGGATATAATTACTATATAATTTCGGATATATATATTTTTTTTGGCTGCGAGCAACCGCTGGAGACGGTTGGTGAGTTAGGTGGGAAAGCTGAAAGGTTCGAGTGCTGCTTTTGGTTGGTGAGTGTTTTGTTTTCATTTTTTTTTTTACCGATGTTTGAATTAAAATTTATTTAATTGCTAATCCGTGCAAAGTATTAGATGCAATTTATTCGTAAAGAAAAAGTATCCCAGGTCCAAAAGAACTCCGATGCTGTTTACCCCGACTGGTCGTCGTGTTCGATCGGAAACTGCAGATATACGCTTCATAGGAAGACAACGAGCAATGTAGATGTCATTTTGGTGAGTCCGTTCTATGTTGTGTTTTGCGTGAACATATATATTCAGGCGAAGTTTCGGTGCAATGTTAAGTGACGGGAAATAAACTGATTACAGATTTTTTTTAAGAGAACAGTTGTCTGCGTCGCACAGAGACTAACGTAGAAATCAATGTGTGTGTGAAAAGAGAATTGAGTAGCGTCTTCCTATATAAAGATTGTCCTGGACCTCTGAGATGCGTGGTGATTAACATGCAGAACATTTAGTTGTGTAATCCGATGGTTGGAGTGTTAAGGCACTCACTTTGTAATGTTACTAAGAATTAATATAGTGCTTTAGTCAGAGAGGGCCCTCTATTGAGGTTAACTTCGTATTAACAGTAATTTCTATGAGCTGCACATTTAATGCACAATTGAAATTTGAATATTATGTGGTTTATGAGAAATAAAGAGAGACTATCTAATTAATTCAAATTGATCAGCTGCAGGAGTTTATTTTTTAATTTTAAGATTCACACCTTGAAAGTATCAGTCCCTTGACACACGTTCCACCCGACACTAGTTGCTGATATATATATAAAGCAGAGAAGGTGGGTCACTTAATGGCGCCTGAACAGGGACTGATAATTCGGAATTGCCAAACTATCGAGGTTGTGAATTGTTTTTACTGTTTTGTGGAAATTGAGCAAATTTTTTTTGTTTAATTATTAGGGGAGTTAGGAGGATATATTAGAAGGAACATAAGTTGGCATCATGCCGAGGGAACGTGGTAATTCTGGAGAGGGAGATAATGCTGTGGCAGCAGGTGCTACACCCGAATTAGCAGGGTATACGGGGGCAGTTCCCACATTCGCTGGAGAAGAAGGAGGAATTATGATATCCGCTTTTCTGGCTAGTGTGGAGGATATGGTCGAGATCGGGCATTGGACCAATAGGGTTAAGCTTACCATTTTCCGGTCAAAACTGAAGGGAAATGCAGCTAGGAGGGCTGCTGATCATTAGCTCTTTGAGTTAACCGATTACCCTCGTTTGCGAGAACGTTTGCTACAAATATTTGGGCGCACAAAGGTCTCGCAAGATTACAGCAAAGATTTGCACGATCCAGTACAACGGCCAAATGAGTACTTCATTTGCTGATAGACTGGAAATAGCGATGGAGAGATGTGTGAGAGCTAATCCCGAATGGGGGGCTACTAGGGACGACATGTTATTACAATGTTTCAGTAGTGGTTGTCTAGTTGTACATAAGAGGATCCTTCTAGCCAAAGACCCTAAAACAGTCCGCGAGGCAGTCACTGTGGCTCTCAAATCAGAAGAGATTGAGAAGAGAAGCAAAGGCATTTTCAATGTAGTGGATACAGGAGATAATGCTGCTAGGGGATGCACAGAGGCACTTCCCAAAGAAACTACTGGAAAGGGCAATCGAGAAACTGAATCTCACAAGACTCAAAGTCCTCCTTGTGCCTGTGAGGAGAAACTGAGACGGTTGGAGGAGGCAATGACTCACCTCACCCAATCGCTTACGCAATTGCAGTTGGAATTAGATAAAAGTCGTTCTGTGGAAACGCCGAAAACTATGGTTGGAACAGGCTGTTTCCATTGTGGACAATGCCCGAGAATGCCCCCAGCAAGTGGATGTTAACATAGGAGTCCCCATGGATGAGCCTGTGATGATGCATTGTGTCAATGGCAGCCTTTGTGTAACCAAGGTGGATTTACAGGGTCATCCTGTATATATGCTCATTGACACGGGTTCCCAGGTGTCAATGGTGGATTCGGAGATCTGTAGGCAGATCTCTAAGGCCCCTTGGCATCCGGTCAATATGACCATTAGAGATGTGGGAGGTAGCTGCCTCACCCTGGATCAAAGAACCACTCTGGAGGTCAGTTTACAGGGGCGATATATAGGGCCAGAAATTTCATGCTGCACACGTTCAAGAATCGCCCATAAGATGGGATATTCGGAACAGACGTGTTGCTGGGGCTGACATTCCAGTGTTTGGCCACTATGGCTGTCTGCTCTACAGATGTCCTACCACCAGTGGCAGCAGGAGCTGGTGCAGAGCATCAGACGGTTCCAACTCCACATAAATTGTCTGCCCAAGAAGGGTGTAATAGGATATATGGTCCAGACTGGTGTGTAATGATACACCTAGATATGTACAGCCACTGGTGATGGTTAGGGTACCAGGAATCCCTCGGAGATGAGGGGAGCGGAGACAAACACGCTGGCTCGGGCCGTTTTTGGTAAGGGCCCGTGATAATCAAGGTTGGGTTCAGGTGGTTGGGGTAAAAGTCGGTGATGTGGGTTGGGTCAGGGAATCGCAAGCATGGTCTTGCATGGATGCTGGTTGGGGTTGGAATAGAGATGAGTCTGATAGTGCAGGATGGTAATTGGCCGGGCACTGGCGAATCATCAAATACATTGAAAATGGGTAATACAATGGTTGGTGAAAGTGGAATAACTGAAACTGGGATAGTGACTGTGGAAACAGGGATAATGACTGAGGAGGTGCCATTCAGTGGTTCGGTTAGAACCACGATGATGGAAGTTGATTGTAAGAATGAAACAGAAGAAAAGGTGCATGATGAAAAAGGGTTAGGGAACTGGAAAATAAGGAGCGTAAGGGAGTGGGCAAGAAAAAAAGCGTATTGAAGGAGGAAGGTGCAATCAGCGAAGAATGTGCACATAGTAAAAATAAGAAATTGCGAGGTGGAGCAAAACATCGCTCCCACTAATAAGAAACTGAGCAACACAACTACTAAGATGGTAGCGGTATCGTCAATTGATTACCATAAGCCAATGCGACTCGGCGGCAATACACATCCACGGACGGGCGGTTCCACGCACACGCCCCAACGCAGCTGTTTCAGACCATGTGCGTCGTCCGGCCCGTGCCCCAGATAGCCCCGGGGGGCGCCGCACGGCCCCACCACATGCTATCGGGTGCACAAGCATGCTAAGGGAGGCCCTTACGCTCACTCACTCCTTGCCGGGCCGTCCAGCGCACATCGCAGGAAAGGGGGCTACCATGAGCCCCGTGCCCCAGGACGCCCGTTCTAGCTTTGTTCACCTGTATTCTAGCAAGTGTGTTTACAAAGTTAGTTTTCAAAGATATACATATTCTATTTATTTAACAAAATTAGTAGGTTAAAACGCGCTCTCATCAGAGTCCG
>JAHWFO010037465.1:63004-154576 GCA_023313115.1 Rhysida immarginata
AGCTACCCTCGTGCTCCATTGCTGGTTCAGCTTCTGTGGTGGCCAATAGGTTCTGACGTGGTGGAAAATACTTTTGAAAGTTGTTGATCATGGTGTCTTCAATGTTCTTTGTATGCTGGTTGCCAATTGCGACAGTTCGCATTGATGGGGTTGATTTTATCTTCCCTGTAAGCAGTTTTGTAGGTAATGAGAAGGGTTCTTTTTCCGTGGCCTGCTCACAAAATCTGCACTAGTCTGCGAACTTAGCCGCTTTGATAGCCCGTTTGAAAGTCCTGCGCATGTGCGTGTATTTGGTGTGTCTCTGCTGGCGAAGAAAGGGCTCCCTGGCTGCTTTTGTTTGCCTTCGAATTTTTGTGAGCTCATCAGTCCACGAAGACTTGTATCGCCTGCACAGTTTGCCCCTGTGTGGCATGGACTGGTCACAAGCTTGCTCACATGCATCTTGAAATAATTCAGTAAGCAAGTTCAGGTCATATTTATTGAGGGCGTCCTTGGGGTCAGGAAGATTACTGATTGCATTTTTAAGTGAGGCCTGGAAAGTTGTCCAGTTTGCCTTTTTGTGATTCCAACCCCTACCATCGATAAGGAAAGTAGTATTAAGTATAATTTCAAACGTTATTAACTTATGATCGCTTATGGCTTCTCCCTCGTCGACTCGCCATTTATTAATAGTAAGGTTTTTGCAGCAGGTCAAGTCAATCCAACTGCGGCCTTTAATCGTAGAGAAGGTTGGTTCACTGTCAGGGTTGTTGACAACTTCTATCCCCTGTTGGAGGAAGAAGTCAGTAAGAATGGACCCCCGTTGATCGTCTATGTCTCCGGCCCAGCTAGATGACTTGGCGTGAAAGTCCCCAATCAGCAGAATGTGTTTTTCGGTTGTGATGATTGGTTTGAGAGACTGCAGGATCGAGGGGAGGGAGCCACCAGGTGCAGCGTACACATTAATCAGAACAATTGAGAGCTGACCAATGTCGACTCTCATCGTAACGTATTCATGAGTGGTGAACTGAGTTAGTAGGATACATTTTAGATAAGGTGAGAGGCAGAAAAGTGCGGCTTTAGAATTGTCTGAAAGGCCATAGCTTGGAGTGAGATTAGGGAAAGAAGTGTTCGTGTATGGTTCCTGGAGAGCTATGAGATCCAAGTTATGGTCTTGTGCTTCATGGATGGCTAATTGTGTGGCTCTCTTACCTCTACCTGTGTTGATTAAGTGCCCTACCTTAATTACTTGTATGTCAGTAGCCATAGTCAGTGTTATATTGTCTCGCCGATATACTCCTTAAGAAGACCGGGCACTCATTGCCAGAAGCTCGGTGACCTTGGTATTCCAACCCTGCACGCTTACAGTTTACACAAGCTGATACCTCTGATTCACATGATGTCACTTCGTGTTCTTCACCACATTTTGCGCAGGCAGTCTTGTTTGTACAGTTTTTGGCGATGTGGCCAATTCGCAACACCTAAAACAGCGCACAGTGGGGACGAACTCTCGCACCCTTATTCTCAATAGGTTGTTGGTGATTGCACTTTTTTCCAGCAGTGTCTTGAACAGCACTGGGTCAACCTCTGCAATGAAGTTTTCTCTTATTGGGTTACGACACCTTCGTTTGGCTACGATTTTGATGGTTCTTGATTCCTGTCGTACACAATCATTAAATAAATCAGGGTTGTCAGTGCGTAATTCAGTCTCGAATTCCTGTAGAGATAATCCCGCATCAACTCCAGTAAATATAATGTGTGGTCGTTTCTTAGAGATGGGTTGTACCTTGAACTTCCCCCTCAGGCTGGCTTCGATAGCACTCAGGTTGTCCCTAGAGTTAGTTTCTAGTAGGACACCTGAGTTTTCAAGCCTGATAGAGTCAAGCCCTTTTGATCGAATTTCAGGTGGCAGGGCGGCCCGCAGGTGCTTCCTTGCCTCCACCAATGATGTTCCTTCTGGAACTTTAACCACCATTTTATGTGTTGGTTGTTTATGGCTACGAGAGCGGCTGCGTAGCCTTCCTTTGGCCACCACCGATGCGAATGATAGCTGGTTCTCCTGATCATTAGTTAGTTCCTTATAAAGTGTGTTCTGAGACTGTGCAGGCTCTCCCGTTGTTTGCGTGTCTTTAATCTCCGGAAATTGTATGTGGGACTCTAAATCCCTGCATTTAGTTATTATGTTTATCTGGGAAGCAAGGGATTTAACCTGAGATTGCAGGTTTTCTGTTGCTTCGTTAAAGATCTTATGTAACTCTGACAGATTGTAAGGGTGTTCAGGGGGGGGGGTAACACTTGGGCTGCACTCAGAGGGGTTTAAGCTTGCCAAAAGACAGTTGGCAGTAAATGCTTTCCTGATTAGATCCACTGCGTCTAATACAAGGGTTTGGCTTGATCTGTTGAAATTGATCTTTCCACTGCCAGGGGCCTGCTGTGTGACAGCCTGTCTGATCAAGTCCAGGTTATTGTTAACGATCTTGGAGATGGCTAAGATATCCATGTCAAAGATGTCTGGGGTAGAGGAAGCTACAGAGGTACTACCTGCAATGGTAGAGAGCTCGGGGGGTGTATTATCACCCATCGGAGTGAAACTGCTCTACTCTGATGAACAGGTAGAATAAAGCAGTTGGATATTTGAGGGGTCACCTCTAGAAGTAACAGAATTGTTCTGGGAGCTCTTATACACCAATTAGCACTGTAAACTTGTTAGCCACCAGATGGCACTATAATAGGGTGAGAGCAATTATTCTGGCCCGATTATGAATGCTGTCGTAGTAAAAGAATTGTTCCAGGAGCTTTTGTACATCAATTACGACTATAAACTTGTTGGCTACCAGATGGCGCTATTATAGGCTGAGCGCACTTATTCTGGCCTGTTTATTAATACTATCCTAATAATAGAACTGTTCCAGGAGCTCTATTACACCAATTACCGCTATGAACTTGTTGGCCACCAGATGGCGCTATTATAGTATGAGCGTACTTATTCTGGCGCACTTAGGAATATTATCTTAGTAATAGACTATTTCCAGGAGCTCTTGCACACCAATTGAGACAATGAACTTGTTGGCCGCCAGATGGCGCTAATTTAGGATGATCGCAGAATCATTAAATCTGGCCTGACTAGTACTATAGTATCCCAGAGCCCTGTTGAAGAGCTTGAGGAAAAACACTCTAAAGAAAGCCTAAAAATTATCAAAAAACGATAACTAAACATCCACTCCTATAATTATATACCAGGAATCATAATCCAAAATCAGAACTACGTTGAGACGAGTTAAAACGGGAGAAATAATCCCGCCAAGTTCGCGAAAAGAGATCGACACGAAATGGCGGTTGTTGGTAGGGAGAATTCAGAACCGATCAGACAAAACAATGTCCCAAAAACACAAATAAAAATAGTAAATGTGCACTGTGACCAATAAAATACACTGTCCTTATAGAACACAACCCGCAGAATTCAATAAACTTAGTTTACAGACTGTAGGATCAATAGTTTCCAAGATATGAACAACGCCAGTCGCCGATGTCGGTGCCACGTTATACACACAAAGGAAATCACAAAGGAAATCACAAAAGCCACAGTAAAAATACTCCAGAAATGTCAATTCTTGATGAAAAAATAAAAGTAATACATCAAATAATAGCAGAAAAGATAAGGAATAAGAATATGCTAATAGAATTGTGATTAAACGAATAGAAAAATTACTACAGTCCGACGAACGATCGTCACGTGGTGCCGTCGATCACGAACATAGAGGCCAAAACTGCGGGAAGGAAAAAAGCTCTAAAAAACGAAAAAGGCTCATAGAGAATAAAACTAAACACCAAATCGACAGTTTAAATTGCAAGGAATCTAAATCTGTAAACGATAATGGTGGATGGTAAGAATTGTATCCGCGGCGAGCCCGAGAAGATCGGCCTCGTGCGGGAGCAAATGAAAGAATGCCAGGGAATGGCCAGGAAAGAGAACCTCCAAATAAGAAGGAAAAAAAAGCTAAAAATAATAAAAACACACTGACCTGAATGAATTTGACCTGCTGAATCGATTGTGATAAGTTAGAAAGCTGTAGGACGTAGGGTTAAGTCGGTACGAGCCTCGGTAAGTTCCGCAGCGATGTAGGCCCAGCCTAAGACAAAGCAGTCGCGCTATCGCGAAGTAAAGAAGTGTTTAAAAACCAGTATAAACACACAAAAGACACCTCCTACTATGTGAAAAATATCCAGTAGGTGTTTAGACACAGTATTATCATCCGTGATTAGGAGATTTTTGACTAAATCCCAAGTTGTAAGTTGAAAATCAGGAGAGCACTTTTCAGATGCCGTTCACTGTCCGCCATCTTAAACGGAGGATAGTAGATAGGGACAGTGGGAATCTCGTTAATCCATTCATGCGCGTCACTAATTAGATGACGAGGCATTTGGCTACCTGAAGAGAGTCATAGTTACTCCCGCCGTTTACCGGTGCTTCAATGAATTTCTTCACTTTGACATTCAGAGCACTGGGCAGAAATCACATTGCGTCAGCACCGGCCGACGGCCATCGCAATGCTTTGTTTTAATTAAACAGTCGGATTCCCCTGGTCAGCCGGTAAGAGGCAAGCGGGCGTTCTTGCCACCATAGCTGCGACGTTCCACGAGAACTGCGTCGCCAGTCCACGAGCGCCCCTTCCAAGATGCCTCGACAGCGTTAAGCACCCACGCCATGTGATGCCGACGCAGTTTCCCCATCACAGGGAACACGCGGCAAGCACCGTGGAAGCAAGAGAAACGTGCCGTTCGACGGCCCTTCTAAGACGCAACGCAGTCCGGTTATCAGTCGATCGCTTCTTTCCATCGTGGCCCCGACCGACGCGGCCCTCAGAGCCAATCCTTGTCCCGAAGTTACGGATCTGGCTTGCCGACTTCCCTTACCTTCATTGTACTATCGACCAGAGGCTGTTCACCTTGGAGACCTGATGCGGATATGGGTACGGCCTGGTGCGAAAATCACTTACCCTCCCTCGGATTTTCAAGGGTCGGCAGGAGCGCTCCGGCCACCGCAAGAGCCTCGGTGCTTTATGGGAACAACATCCCTTTCTCCGGGCGAGCCGATTCCAGGGAGTCCGTCCCTTACAAAGAAAAGACAACTCTTCCCAGGGCTCCCGCTGACGTCTCCGAGTTCGTTTGCGTTACCGCATCGGACCCCAGAGGGTCCGATCTCCGCATCCGGGTTCGGGAATATTAACCCCATTCCCTTTCGGGCTGTCGGGGTTGTTTACAATTTTTTCCATTGACACCCCAGTTCGGAACGGGTTTCCCCTGTTCCTACACCTATTCCGTTAACATATTCAGATTCCTTAGAATCTCGGCATCGTTTTGGTGCTTTGCTTTTTATTCTACGTGTTTTCTTCTGTGTTTTTGAGCTTATTTCCCCTTTCACCCCAACTGGTTCTTTGTGTTCGATCCGCGATTGCACGCGTCGCTCGTTCTACGGACTGTAGCGATTGTCACTCAAGTTTTCACCTATTTCTGTTAGTTTATTCTTATTCCTCGCCACTTCCGCTATCTTTTTGACCCCTCACTCTTATTCTTCCGTTATTTTTTGACTTTTCTAGACTATTTTTATCCTTGGCTTTGTTCTCCCCTCTGTCCGCCATTTCGTGTCGGCCATAGGCGCCATTTCAAATTGCACTCGCGACGCCATTTCGTGTTGCACTCGCGACGCCATTTTGTGTTGCACTCGTGACGCCATTTTGTGCTGCACTTGCGACGCCATTTCGTGTCGATCTCGATTTACGAACGTGTCGGACTTATTTCCTCCCTATTCATTCAGCTGAGCTAAATTTTGATGGTAGATTCTGATTCCCGATAGTTAATATTGCTGGACTGGAAGTTTGGTTTTCGCTTTTTGGACCATTTTTAGACATTTTAGAGTGTTTTTCTCCAGCCTCTTAACAGAGCGCTAGGAGAGTATATTCATAGTTGGGTCAGAATAAGTGCGCTCATCCCACTGCAGTGCAGTGCAGCGCCATCTGGCGGCTAACAAGTTAATTCTCTTACCTGACGATTGAGAGCTACTGGGTTACTCCTGGCGGTGGGAGAGTATTGCTAGTTGGGCCAAGATAAGTGCGCTCGACCTACCATAGCGCCACCTGGTGACCAACTAGTAAATTACCTTAATTTGTGTCAGAGAGCTCCTGGAGCCCCCTGGACCACCTCGGTGGCAAGGATTGTACATCTAGTCGTATATTTTTTTTTTCGGGGACGCAGATACAGTTTTTGTGGTCCGTTTTCTTCAATCCGGATCAGTTATCATTGGTTTCTCTTCATAGCGCCATCCGGTATCCACCCAGTTAGTGTTTCTTTCCGTCTTCTGGGCACTTGGATTTCTATAGGTTTTCTAGGGTTAGGATCACGCCTCTTTGGCTTGTTTGGTTACTATCTGCTGCACCGTTTTGCCTGTTTAACCAGGATACTTAGTGGTGAATTGAGTGGGCCCACTTCTCCCACCACTTCAAGTTTTTTGCACGATGGAGAGTGATAGTTCAGGATCTTCTCCTTCAACTACTAGTAATCATTCAGCTTCAGCTTCATCTACCCCCCTCATTTATGACATGGATTTAATTTCTTTAACCAGGATTGTCAATCTTAATCTCGATTCCATCAGGAAAGCTGTTACCCAGCAGGCCCCTGGTAGTGGTAAAATCAACTTTACCAGGGCAAGTCAAAATCTAGTGCTAGACGCAGTAGACATCATTAGGAAAGTTCTAACTGCTAGATGCTTAATGTCATCGGTTCCCAATTCAGATCGCGATATCAGCACTATTCTCCCAGATTATGCTATAATTTGTCCCAGGCTAACAAGGCCTTGAATGACTCAGTGGCGACTTTACAAACTCAGGTCAGCTCCCTAGCATCACAATTACAGCAGCTCTCTGACTGTAAGCTGGTAGAGAGCCATCCCGATTTAACCACAGTAGGAGAAGGCATGGCTACGGCACTAGAACCTACGAATCTGATTGCCAAAATTGTTCAGGAAGTAACAACTGACGACGAGGAGAATCCATCTACTTTTGCATCTGTGTTAGCCAGGGAACGGTTATGTAGCCGTTCACGCAATCGCAAAAGACCAGCTCACAAGATTATGGTAGAGTTAACTGAGGGCATATCCCTAGCAGAGGCAAGGAAACAGCTACGGGAAGTCATGCCTATGGACATAAGAACCAAAGGTCTGGAATCCATCAGACAGGCTAACTCGGGTGTTCTCATTGAAACTAATTCCAAAGAACACCTAGGCGTTATTGAAGCCAGCCTGAAGGGGAAATTCAAAGTAAAACCTTTACTGAAGAGGCGGCGGCATGTCATATTTACCGGAGTCGATGTGGGATTATCCCTGCAGGAGTTTAAGGCAGAATTACTCAGTGACAACCTAGACATACTAAAGGTCTATGATGAAAGTGAACAAGAACCCCTCAAAATCATCGCCAAAAGACTATGCCGGAATCCAGCCAGAGAAAACTTTATAGCGGAGGTAGACCCCTTACTCTTCAGAACAATCCTCGAGAAGGGAACAATCACCCACAACCTACTACGGATTACGGTACGAGAATTTGTCCCAATGGCACGGTGCTTTCAGTGCTGCGAATTTGGTCATATCGCTAAGTACTGCAAAAACAAGATAGCCTGTGTAAAATGTGGAGACGAACATCAAATAGCATCATGCGACACCCACTTGACAGCGTGTATTGATTGTCGATGGGCAGGGTTGGAGTACAAGGGTCACCGTGCCTCCAGCAGCGAGTGTCCGGTCTTTTTAAAAAGAATTTTGGCGACTCAAAACAAGACAGACTATGGCTGCTGACATCCAGGTATTTAAAATTGGACAGCTTAATTCTGGAAGAGGCAAAACAGCAACCCAACTGGCAACCCATGTCGCAATGGAAAAAGAGATCGATTTTCTCGCCCTCCAAGAGCCTGTCATTAATCTTCAGGTACCAGCCATGTATACGGGGTTTGGAATATGTCAAGGATCAAAAGCTGCAGTACTTTGTTTTTCCAGGGAGCTTAGGATCATTGGGTTAAAACGGTTCTCCTCTAGCCATTACAACTCGGTACGGGTGGAATTTGACCACCTGTCCTTAGTCCTGATTAACGTGTACGCCCCCCCCCCAGGTGGCTCCCTAACACAGGTACTGCTAGCCCTGGAGCCTCTGATCTCGAGAGAGAATCACGTCCTACTATTAGACGACTTCAACGCGAAATCTACCGCCTGGGGAGGCGACATCGAAGATCAGCGAGGGCAAGACCTTTAGACTTCCTCTCGCAACATCATATGGTGATAGCCAACAATCCCGAAGGTGCCCCAACATTTTCCTCAGCCAATGGGTGCAGCTGGATCGACCTGACTTGTGCCAAAAACCTGTCTATAAGGGACTGGCAGGTCGACGAAAGTGAAACCTTAAGCGACCATAGACTCATTACCTTCGATGTAGAACTAAAGACAACATTCTCCATTCAGCACAGGGGCTAGAACCCGAAAAAGGCCTACTGGTCAGCCTTTCGTTCCTCCCTCTCTCACAAGATTCAGACTCTTCCAGAAACTGAGAACCTCGAAACACCCAACGAACTAAATGAAGTGGCAACAGCATTCCAGATGCAGTGTGAGGAAGCCTGTAAACAGTCAATGCCACTAAGGGGCAAACTGTGCAGGAGATATAACTCATGGTGGACAAATGACCTCACAATACAGCGTAGAAAAACCAATGAAAGATAGGGCTGTTTGCAGCAAGATAATCTTTTCAGGCAGCAAGCGACTCAGCCAGAGAAGGAGAC
Source organism: Rhysida immarginata (assembly GCA_023313115.1). Taxonomy (NCBI): domain Eukaryota; kingdom Metazoa; phylum Arthropoda; class Chilopoda; order Scolopendromorpha; family Scolopendridae; genus Rhysida; species Rhysida immarginata. The sequence continues at coordinate 71,798 of JAHWFO010037465.1, forward strand.
GTTATGTGAGAATGAGAACTGACTACAGAAAAGCCATCAAGAAGGTGAAATTTAAGGACTGGTGCGATTTCTGCACTGCAGCCAGTCAGGCAGACCCTTTCTCTCTCCCCATGAAACTTCTAACTCAAAAGGTGAGGCGGACCACCCCAATGGCTACGACCACTAGGGGAGACTCATCTACCCTTCACACAATAGACACTACTTTAGCACTACTAGAGAAGTACTTTCCCAAACGTGACAACACCCAGACAACACATCAGCCAGTCAACAGTCCTAAAATTGTTCTAACCCCAGTTTCCCCTCCGATAACTGTGCCAGAACTCTACGAAGCAGTTCATTCATTCTATCCAAAGAAAGCTGCCGGGCCAGATGGGATCCCTATTGCGGCTCTGGCCCACATCCTAGATGCATCTGCAGAGTACCTAGCAAAGTTATTTACACAGTTAGTGTTTGCAGGCTGCTTCCCAACAGTTTGGAAAAAAGGTATTGTCTGCTGGATACCTAAAGATGGCAGCTCCTTGCGACCCATCTGTCTCATGCCAGCGATGGGCCGGCTGTTGGATAAAATCCTCTCTAGGAGATTGGTGTTCCTATTAGAAACATCTGGCTGCCTCAACAATTTCCAGTTTGGATTCCGCCCCGGACGCAGTACAGTCCAGGCCATGAGGAGCGTCCTAGACTCACTTACCAGTGCCAAGAATAACAAAGAACACTGCATCATTCTGTATTTGGACATCAGCAATGCATTCAACAGTCCTGACCATCACTGTATGATAGATGCTCTCAGGGACCTTGGATGTATTGAACCTTATTTACCAATGCTAGCCGATTTTCTTAAAGAGCGAGTAGTTTATAGTAATGGCATCCACTGGAAAATGGAAAGAGGGTGTCCACAGGGCTCATCCCTCGGACCTATCCTATGGAATATCCTGATGGAGGGTTGGTTCAAGGCCATGGCCGGCTGCGAACTTGGCAGAGGTAAAGCTCAGGACTTCGCTGATGATAGCTTGATCATAATCTCAGCGCCGTCCGCTAAAAAACTAGAAGACTGGGTACCCAGGATCATGAGCAAGTGCCAGGACTGGGCCCAGAAATGCTCACTAGCTTTTAACCTAGACAAGACACAATGTATTTTCATCCCCTGCAACAAGGTTCAGCGCCCTCCAGTAATCAAATTAGAGGGCAAGGTCATCCCTTTAAGCCCCAGTGCTAAATACCTGGGGTTCATCCTGGATGGTTCAGGATTATGGCTGGACCACGTCACCTACCTCTCGAAAAGGGTTAGGTCACTGGGCAGCCACCTATTCATCTTTGCCGGCCGAAACTGGGGACTCACTTTCAAAGCCCGTAAGGTACTACTCCTCCGCATCATCCGTCCAATGATGCTTTACGGCGCTGAGATTTGGGGTACCCGGGCTCATGACTCCAGGATCCGTAGGCGCCTGTGGGCTGCACAAAGACCTTTTCTGTTAGCTCTGACGGGTGCCTACAGAACTACTTGTAATGAAGCCTTTAACGTCCTAACTGGCTGCCTACCACTCCACCTTGAGGCTGAGATCAGACACAGGATGCAAACGTTCAGGGATGGACATTACCCAGAATACGAACCACCTGTCTCATTTTCAGATTCAATACCACCTTGGAAATTCAAACAAATATCTATTTACTCCTGGACTACCATGCAGCACGACGCAGCCATAGAAATTTACACAGATGGCTCCCACATTGAAAGCGGTCCAGGACGATTGGTCTAATGACGATTGGTCCAACGCCGATTGGTCTAAATCCCGATTGGTCCAAATTCCAATTGGTCCTAATCCCGATTGGTCCAAATCTCGATTGGTCCAAATTCCAATTGGTCCAAATCCCGATTGGTCCAAATTCCGATTGGTCTAAATCCCGATTGGTCCAATTCCCGATTGGTCCAAATTCAAATTGGTCTAATAAAGGAGACTAAAATGACTGAAAAACTTCCACTGAAAACGAATTTAAAATAAAAAAAGAGAAAACTTATAATTTATGATTTCTGCTTATTTTTACATAAAAAAGAAAAATTAAAAAATGAGAATTTTTATACTTGTTGAAAGGTTTGTTAAGGTGTTTCTGTTTTTGGCCTACCACTCACTAAAAGTGAAGGCCTATGTGTTTGTTTCAGAAACTCAATTTTTTTTTTCCTGAATTCGACTTTAAAATTTAGATTTCGAAAAGATATGTTGAAATTTTGAAAGAAGAATTTCCATATGTACGTATTGTAGCGCGCCCTTGGGCGAGCTAACTAATCAGGATGATAGGGAAAGGGCTCAGCAGTGTAGGTGGTAAAGAATCAATTAACTATCATCTAAACGAAAATTGAATACCCATTTATTTCTTCCATTTAACAAACAAAATTAATCATTTCAGTGCCCACAAGAATATCAATCATTACATATCTTATTGAATGTTTAAACGATTCCCTGGCACTCATTGAAATTCATTTTTAAATTGATTCATTATAATTGTTGTCACTTTCAAAAGGGTTCTCAATAGAGCTTAAAATTGGGCTATTCAATTAGGTCTAGAATGGAAGAGTGAAATCTCTCCCAATAACAAAATTAACAATAACCAAGTTCTATTTTTAAACTAATCATAAAAGAGTCACAAATGCTCGAAGGTGTCTATCAACTTGATCTTGAATTGGCATAGAGTTCTCACGTTCCGCTTCAACATTCGTCATCCCACCGATTGATATCTATCGTATTCATTCGAGTTGGGGGGGGAGGAGCAAAGAAAGGAGGAAAGGACAGGATGAAGGAAAAGTTAGTATCGGGAAAACCCACCCATTACCTGCCAACAATTCAGCCTAACCACAATGATCATTCGCTGAAGACGTTCACTAGAGCTGCGGCAACGTCCAGACTTCCAAACAGTTATACAGGTTGGCAAATGTTGCTGGCCCAATGGTTGAGCAGTAATTCTAAATTGACAAAAATAGAACAACAAAAAAACAAACTCCAAATAGCGTAAACCATGTGCTATTTTTATAATTGATAATAACATATTTCGGTAATGATACTCATCTATTCACGAGGCGAACAAACTTCGATTTCAGAGCGCCGCCGGCGTTCTGCAACAATTCCTGGATTATCTCACCAAAAAGGCTTCCCAGGTGAAATTCAAGAGTACGGAGTGAGGCGTCGTTTCCGCCAATTTGCACTCCTTCTACTGGTAGCGTCCTGTCCGACTTCATCTACTACAATCCCTTTTCATTTCGCAAAAAGGATTTCTTCGCTAACGGAAGGCAAAAGTTTTACTACCAAGCCTCGTCGTTCCAATCTTAACACTGAATTTTTCTTCCCCTCACGCGGAAAGAAAAAAAAAATACAACAACCAAAACGCTTTCTCGCACTTTTACATTTTTGTCATTATTTCTCATTGTTGGCAAGCGTGTTCCACAACAATTCAAATCATCACATTTAAGCAATTATCTAATAAATGTCTCTTCTACTTATATTATTGCTATGAAAATTAGGCCGGGGCGTTATAGTATGTATGAATGAATGAATGTATGTTTGTGACTTATTTTATGCAGCTAACTCCTCTGAAACTGCAAACAGCAGAAATGACTAAAAATTACACATGCTTAGAGATCCCCTAAATTGTGCCTTAGCGTATATTTTATATCAATTGCGTAACCCTTTTAGAGATATTAATTTTAAATTAAAAAATGGCTATAGCGTACAAACCAGCATACCAAACTCAACAAAATTGACATGTACGGACTCCTCTCATTAAGGCGAATTTTTTGTAATGTCTTGTTTGGCTGTGATGCGCCGTTTTGGAGTTATAAACTATCCCCTTCCCCACCCCACCCCAACAAGTTTTTTTTTTAGTAAAAAATTTTTAATTCATATTTAGAGGGATCCTTAAACTATGCATTGACGTTTTTTTCCTGGAAATGGTCTAAGCCTTTTTACACAAAACGCTTAAGTCAACTTCCTAATTTAACGAGAACTTTTTTAACAAAAATGAACCGACTTCATGGGTCAAACACCTTCCCAGAAAAATATTCAGTGGAATAGCGAAAACCCCATCCAAATCGGATCAGTAGTTTTTGAGAAAATCGCGAACATACGGATATAAAGAGACCCTCCTTTTTTGAAGTCGGTAAAATTCACTTCAATTCCTCTAAAGAATTTTAAATTTTTAATTTTCTAGGTTTTTAAAAAATATTATGCAAATTTTCATTCATTTCATTGCGTGAACAATATAAATAATATATTAAGATGCTAAATTTCAAATCACTTCCTTTACCCGAGCTCTGATTGTAGGCAAATAAAACACGCGATAATTTTTCATATATTTGAGAAAATAAAGTGAATGAATGGAGTCAACTGAAGTTAAAATATAACGTTTTTTTATAAATCCCATATGAAAGCAATATAATTACAAACATAGACAGTTTTGAATAGGAAGAGTAAAAGTTTATATTTTTCCTTTGAAGAACAATATAAAGGTTGACTGCAATCATATGTGATCACGATTTGTTTCTCGGTGGTGGGAGTTATCTTTAATAAAATTAATTATTATTGCTGGGGGCGTTTACTTATTCAGCCATTGATATGAGCTGACCTTTTTGATTTTAAATTTAATGCATAAAGTTATAATTGTAATTAAAATTTATCGTAATTTGCAGCTATTACGTTTTGTTTTATTCACTTCTCACTGGTCTACTTCATTATTTACCCCCCCCCCCCACACACACACGCTTTTGTCTTTGTAAACACATGATATTGGGAAAATAGTAAATATTGTTATTTATAAGCTATATATTTATAGTATTGCATCATATAAGTCAGTTCTTAACCCTCGAGCATTCGAGCATAGAATTAGATTAGGTGAGCCTCCCTTCCCCAGTCTTCTCGCTTTCTCTCTTCCCACCCCCTCCCAGGAAACGGGGGCCCCCAGGAAACTTTCGCATTCCAATTTCCCCATTCCATCCCACTTTTTCCTTTAAAAATTATTCATCCTTTAAAATAATTCACTTCTTCTTGCAAATCTCATTTGTTAAACAATATAATGAAGATGGTTAAATTAAACGTATTCGAATTTGTACTAAATTATGCATAATGTAATGTTTGATTTACAATGAATTTAAAATTTAAAAAAATAAAATTTTCAAATAAACAATGGAAAATCGGTATCAAAATTGAGTTCAATATTTCTATATTTTACAAGTCTATGAACATTATTAATGAAAAAGTAATAATTTAATAAAACCTAATTCTGTTTACATAATTTTATAATGAAAATATTAACTAAGAAAATATAATATAAATCATATAAAAATGGTTTAAGAGTTAAGAAATATAAGATTTATTCATATTTAGAAAATACAAAATATGTGTACATGGTTAATTACAATTGTTAAGATATTAAAATTTTAAATTGTGAGCTAAGGCTCTGAGATAATCTAAGAGTTCATAATGTTCAGCATCTGCGAATATTCTTAAAATTCTATTTTCTCGCTCAATGTCCTTTTTTATGAGTTTCGATGTTATTTCTCCACGGATTATGCACTCCATTACACTTTCCACATTTTTCTGTTCTTTTTGTATTTCTGTGAGTATTTTAAACAGACCTACATGGGTATAACCTATTAAAGTTTCAAAACGCCGATGCCATGCTTCAACCTTATTTTGTGTTCTCGGGATCCCCATTTCTACTCGGTCTTGTACCGACCATAAAGATGGTGGAAAAAGTGGCGGATATCTCAATTCTTGGCCCCGTAACACTCGTCGAATTTTGCCGCTCACATAATTTTCTTCGAAATAAGTTGCTATAGGAATACCGTCATCGGGAATTGTTGGTTTTAGTTGCAACTATGCTTCTTCAATTCTATTTGGTGGAAGAAACGCGAGTGCAGCCATCTGTCTAATTTTCATAGAGAAATCCTCATTGTCGGAATATAAAGATTTAAGTCCACAAGAAATCACTTTTCTGTAAATGCTTTGTCCTAAATGGAAGAAGCAACCTTTGTTAAGTGCATCTGGCATCTCAGACTTACATGCATTTATAGCTCCTATTTCAAAATCAGTCATTATCATGTTGGGAGAGAGGGTTATTTCATTTTCTGTAGCATAATCGAGAAGATCACGGAAAAGCTGAATATAACATTCTGTATTCTTTCTTGACATAAGCACATAAACTAACGGTAAAATGCAGCTTCTCTCCTGCGGTCCAACGGGTGCGTGAATTGTGTATAACTGTGTAAAAATTGTGGGAACAGTTTTAAAAGTTCCATCCATTATCCAAAAACGTGCAGCTTCAAGTTTCTTTAAATTAGAAATGGTAGTAATGATTAAAATTTTGTCACACCCAATACTTGCTTCTCTTGCTAGAAATATTTCTAATGGATAAATCGTCTAAATCCGACGGCTCTAACACACTAACTTTTCGCGTTCTACTTATCATCTTCTTTAATGAGTCTTTTTTCCCAATGTATGGTACGATCGATGGATTCATTTCACTAAGAACGCCTTGAATTATTTGAGAAGGTTTTTGGCTGGTGTTCTTAGCTTTTTCCTTTATTTCATTATGACATGCTGCTACATGAAGGCGACTAGTTTCTGCAGCTCCACAAGTATGGTCACTTTCATTTTTTAAGAAATGGCAATTTTCTTGATAAAAAGTAACTGCAGTAGACTTACAGGTTCTGCTCTCACATCGCCAATAATACGTCTCCTTCTGATTTGTCATATTGATCCTTTTCCCTCGCATACTAAATAAATAACCATTCACCACCAGCTTTGGTTTTCCTCTTTCTGAGTTCACAGTTTTGCACACGACAGGATCTATATGTGAAAAGTAAAAAAAAAAAATGGAGATCACTAATGCACTATCAGATTTCAAATGGCAAACTTACGGCAGGAACTTATATATTATTGTTGGTTTTTTTTTGTTTTTTTCTTGCCCTAAATTTACTACCAGCTCTTCTTAGGCCGTGTTCAGTTAGGACGCTGCGACTCCTGCGACTCAAAGGAAATTTCTATAGGACTTGAACAATGGATAACGGAGTTAATCCTTCTTTAAATTCTTAGAATTCGATCACCCTTTTACCATTACTTCCTTGTTTAGACGAAGGGGTGAAGAAGGTAATATTTCCAAAAATTCCAAAAAATTATAAAAACATTTTTCAATACATATTCTCCCGATATCAATTTTATTTCAAGATCGGGTTTCACACTTTTTAAAATGGCCACAAATTTATTAAGTTAACATTTATTTATTTATTTTCTCTGAGATTGTAAAATGACATGATTGATAAACAAGGAAGTAATGGTAAAAGAGTGATCGAATTCTAAAGAAGGATTAACTCCGTTATCCATTGTTCAAGTCCTTTCTCTTTTTCCTTTATTTTTTCCTTTGTTGATCGTAGGCTCTTGGCTTAATTTATCATTTAAATTTACTGTCATATTAACCCGGATGAACGACAATAATGAAAATGTGAAGTAATAATTAATAAATAAATAAATAAATGATTAAATAAGCAATAGGATTGGTTATTAAATGTGTAGGTTATTTTTAAATGCATTATAAATTTAAACTATAATATCAAAAAATTTTATGGCCAACGCGATCGCCAATTAATTAATTTGGCAAATCAATATTAGAAAAGAAATTAAAAAGACCCCCCCCCCACCTTACAAATAAGAATAAAAAATTCAGTAAATTCAGATTTAAAAAAATCAGATAAAAAACAGGGTGCTCAAGAATAATTAAATCAGAAATATATCGCAAAAAATGCATTCAATAAAGTTTCGTTTATTTTCATTTATTGTCCTTCTTGAAAAAAAATTCCCCGTTTTTAAAATGGGATTTAACCCTTGTATTTATCCAAGGATCACATTTACATGAACACTGTAACTGTTTAAAGAGTGCTCTGTATACTTATGTAAACTATGCATATTCATCATGTATTTTATTTCCTTAAAGGAAAAAGGTTTTGAATATTTCAAGTTACTTTTCTCGGTTTCAATGGAAATTTTTCAGTCATTTTAGTCTCCTTTTAGACCAATCGGGAATTAGACCAATCGGAATTTAGTCCAATCGGGAGTTGGACCAATCGGGAATTGGACCAATCGGTATTTGGACCAATCGGGAATTAGACCAATCGGTATTTGGAAGAATCGGGAGTTGGACGAATTGGCATTAGACCAATCGGCGTAAGACCAATCGGCATTAGACCAATCATCATAGTCCCCATTGAAAGCAATACCGGGGGATCCTTCATAATTTTGAGCGAGAACCAAATCACCTATAAATCCACCTTTAGCCTACAACCATCTTGCTCAGTCTACCAGGCCATCTTGCTATACATGAGGCTATGCTCTGGTTAAGGGCGAGGGAAATAAACAATGGTACAATTGTCAACTTTTTCTCGGATTCCTACTCCGCCCTGAAAGCAATAACTAGTAATAGACCACTCACTAAGATAGTAATGGACACACATAAGCTTTTCCGCGAGCTCTCTGCAAAATTTGTATTGAGACTGTCTTGGGTAAAGGCCCACCTTGGAATCCCGGGTAACGAACTAGCAGATAAGGCAGCAAAGAGCGCGGCGCTTGCCTTCCCCGAGAACGTCAAAGAAGAGGTCCTCCCATCAGCCAGAAGTTATAAACAATTGCTGCGGAAGCAAGCTTTAGATAGGTGGCAGGAGGAGTGGAACTCCAGCTCAAAGGGGAGGGCTTATTCACTTACTTACCAAAAGTTTCGTTGTATCCCCCTGCTATAACTCCAGCAACGATACACTTTATAACAGCTCACGGCCCCTTTTTACAATACCTCCACAGGTTCAAATTACGGAGAGAGGAACCCTCATGCCCTTGTGGCATGGGTACTCACAACCCTGACCACTTACTGGACACCTGCATAGACGCTACTGTGGTGGCAGCCAGAAACCAACTGGTTGTAGAACTTGAATCCAGACTTTCCCCTGCACAACTTCAACGGGAACTTCTGCTATACGCAGAAATCCTGCCTTGTTTCCAGGATTTTATCCACAAGCCATCAGTTCTTTCGATTTCTAAGCAAAACCTTCCACAACCTATACAATATTTACCCAACCTGAATGATTATCGAACTGAAGAGCCTCCTAGGCAACCCAGAGCCACTAATACTATAAGTGTGACTTTTATAGATGCATGTTTTTTATTTACTTTTTTCTGTTATTGACTAAACTGAACAAAACTAAATTTACTGTTATTTACTCTTTTACTGAACTGATTATTTAGTAAACTAGACAAATTATTAGAGCAAAGCTCTGTTATCTGGCGAAAATCAAAATTCTTTGTGCGCATAAAACTTTTGAACCAGCAGACATAGACAAATAAAATTTTGCACACAGCTGGACATGACCATCCTGATGGTCACTAAATAAAAAATTTTAAAAATCGGTTCAGCCATCGAGGAATAATCACCATTTAGCTATTCCCATTGAAATGCATTGAAAAAAATGTAAACAAACAATTGCACGCGCTAATATATTTTTCAACATAGAAAATATGGTGAAGCCCTTTGCAAATTTTTTTCTGCACCATCGATTTTTGAGACCATTTTATCGAGTTCTTAGAACTTTTATCACCTGTTTTTTTAGAGCGAAGCCTAAGCGAAGCTCTGTTAACAGTCAACAAGTGTAATTCGATGACCGCATAAAACTTTTGACACGTAATAGTCACAACAATGAAAATTTGCACGTGCATGCGCATGACCATTGTGATGGTCAGAAAAAAAAATTTCCAAATCAGACCTACCATCGAGGAATAATCACCCTTCAATTGTTCCCATAGGAATGCATTGAGAAAAACGTAAACAAACATTGCGCGTGCAAATAGAATTTTTGACATACAAAAAGCCCTTGCTCTGCACATTCGATTTTTAAGGCCAAATTTCGAAGTGCTTGGAACTTTTAATGATATTTTTTCGATTTCATTGCATTCTTGAATACTGAATCTACATTTTGAGGTATATATTGTAATTCTAAGTGCTGTAATCACAGCGTAATCACAATATCTGTTTGGTGTGGTTGTCGACATTGTCTACTCGCCAACTGAAACTCGCAACCACTTGAATGAATTGCCGATATGCATTCTCGTCAAATTCGCAACCTATACTGGACCAACATTAACCAATGTAGCAGTTCCCATTTTACCGATCCTCGTTGGCTTCAAAAAAGGAGGAGTATCTTGTACGCGTAAGCAATTTCCGCTTAAGTTAGCCTATGCAATCACCAGAACAAAGCACAAGGAATCACTGTTGATAAAACAGTCATAGACATTGGTGATTCAGAATTTGGACTTGGCTTATCGTACGTGGCATTTTCACGAGTGAAGACCATCAACGGTTTATTGATCGAACCGGCATTTGCAAAGCCGCGGTTGATTAATATCAACAACCATGCATCGTGGAAGGTTAGGCGTGAAGAACTTGCCAAATTATGCAGTTTAAAATGAAATTGTTTCAACAATAAAAATTAATATCAATTTAAAGAATTTAGTTAGTCATTTTCTTAACAATCAATAACGGTTCGCTATAAATTATTGGTCAAGAAAGCGATTCGCGAGTTGCAGTCCGCCCTAGTTTATATATATAAAGAAAAAAAAAAAGGGAAGAAAAGTCGACTGTTTTCGTTCTTTATTCTATACTGTATTGTAAAACTTGTAGGAAAGCTACTATTAGAATTTATTTAGCTGTATAACCATGAGTTTTCCTCACTGGTTCTGCCCTGGGTGGGTGGGACTTTCCTTTGGCTGTGTTTTCCCCTCTCCCTCCAACTTGCCTTATAGTCCTCTGGACCGGGTGGGCTGGGGCTTACCCCATTCAACTTTGTCCCTATCTACTATCTAGCGAAACCACAGCCAAGGGAATGGGCTTGGCAGAATCAGCGGGGAAAGAAGACCCTGTTCAGCTTGACTCTAGTCTGGCTCTGTGAAGAGAATGAGAGGTGTAGCATAAGTGGGAGACTTCGTCCCTCACGGGGGGCGTTTGTCGTCATTGAAATACCACTACTTTCATCGTTTCTTTACTTACTTGGTGAGGCGGGAAGCGAGCGTTTCCGAGCGCTCACGCTTCTAGCGCCAAGCCCGGAGGGAGCGCCACGTCGCCCTCAAAGCGGCGTCGGCTGTTTCCTCTCGGGCGACCCGCTCCAAAGACACTGTCAGGCGGGGAGTTTGACTGGGGCGGTACATCTGTCAAACGGTAACGCAGGTGTCCTAAGGCGAGCTCAGCGAGGACGGAAACCTCACGTAGAGCAAAAGTGTAAATGCTGGCATGATCTCGATTTTCAATACGAATACAGACCATGAAACGCCGAAAACTATGGTTGGAACAGGCTGTTTCCATTGTGGACAATCCCGACATTATGTCCGAGAATGCCCCCAGCAAGTGGCAAAGGCGCGCGATGTTAACATAGGAGTCCGCATGGATGAGCCTTTGGTGATGCATTGTGTCGATATCGGCCTTTGTGTCACCAAGGTGGATTTACAGGGTCATCCTATATCTATGCTCATTGACACAGGTCCCCAGGTGTCAATGGTGGATACGGAGATCTGTAGGCAGATCTCTAAGGCCCCTTGGCATCCGGTCAATATGACCATTAGAGGTGTGGGAGGTGGCTGCCTCACCCTGGATCAGTTTACAGAGGCGATATATAGGGCCCAGAAATATCATGCTGCACACGTGCAAGGATCGCCCATATGATGGGATATTAGGAATGGACGTATTGCAGGGGCTGACATTCCAGTGTGTGGCTGTCTGCTCTTCAGATGTCCTACCACCAGCGGGAGCTGGTGCAGAGCATCAGACGGTTCCAACTCCACATAAATTGTCTGCCCAAGAAGGGTGTAATAGGATATATGGTCCAGAACTGGTGTGTAATGATATACCTAGCTATGTACAGCCACTGGTGATGGTGAGGGTACCAGGAATCCCTCGGAGATGGGGGGAGCAGAGACAAACATGCTGGCTCGGGCCGTTTTTGGTAAGGGCCCGTGATAATCAAGGTTGGGTTCAGGTGGTTGAGGTAAAATTCGGCGACGTGCGTTGGGTTAGGGAATCGCAAGCATGGTCTTGCATGGATGCTGGTTTGGGTGGAATAGAGATGAGTCCGATAGTGCAGGATGGTAATTGGCTGGGCACTATCGAATCATCAAATACATTGACAATGGGTAATACAATGGTTGGTGAAAGTGGAATAACTGAAACTGGGATAGTGAGTGTGGAAACAGGGATAATGACTGAGGAGGTGCCATTCAACGATGATGGAAGTTGATTGTAAGAATGAAACAGAAGAAAAGGTGCATGATGAAAAGGGAAGGGTTAGGGAACTGGAAAATAAGGAGTGTAAGGAAGTGGGCAAGAAAATAAGCGTATTGAAAGAGAAGGAAGGTGCACTCAGCGAAGAATGTGCACATAGTAAGAATAAGAAATTGCGAGGTGGAGCAAAACATCGCCCCACTAATAAGAAACTGAACAACACAACTACTAAGATGGTGGCGGTATCGTCCATAGATTACCATAAACCAATGCCTCATGCTGGGCAATTGGCTACTACATTAGCTCAATTATGCGGTGATGATCTTGCATCATTTTTAAATAGCGATGGAAGACCGATGGGGTTTTGCGATCTCGAGTTGTAGGGGCGTCGTGATCATTTCAAGGATATGTTCAAGTGTTCCTTAAATTGCATTGCAAGATTGCGGGTCTATAATCCCGCATAGAACTTATCGCAAAACGCACCCTCAATCTTGCATTGCGATTTAAGGAACACCTTGACTCATATAAAAAACGGGACCGTGTCCCACTATGCAAACCATCTCGCAGATTCCGAACACACTTTGAAGACAAAAGAAGAGGTTATGTCTGTCTTGAACATCTGTAATAAACCAGAAAAAACTGCTACCCTCGAAGCGATCGAAATATTCAAGGCCAAGAGGGTCACCCACACTTACTTCTCAATTGCCACACGGACTTTAACGTGTTTGCAATATATAGTTCTTTATCTGATCTACTATGATTTTCTCCCGTTTTCTTTATTTTATGGTTCTTCTGCATTTTGTAAGTTTCTTACTCCTTTCTTTTATTTTGTTTTTTATGTAAATTCTCTTGTCTTCGGACAACCGGATATGTTCTCTTTTCGGTCGCGTTAAATGCACCATCTCTGTACAACTTCTCTTTTGTGTATCTTAAAAAAAAATTGTATTTATTCTATTTTATTCTACTAGCCATTACGTTTTTTTCTCATTGGCCCCCTTGCTTTATATCCTATTGGTTCTTGTATGTATTTATGCTCATTGCTTAACTTGTACCATTGTTCTGTATATATAAAGGCTTGCATGCCTCTTGCTGTATATCCTTGACAAAACCGGGAATAAATGGCGAAACTAGTTGGAACTCCTGATGTCCCTCTGTTATACTGTAAGGCCACCACCTGTTTAGTTAATAGGAACAGTATTATTATCCATCTTTCCACCAATTTGAATATTATGTGGTTTATGAGAAATAAAGAGAGACTATCTAATTAATTCAAATTGATCAGCTGCAGGATTTTATTTTTTAATTTTAAGATTCACACCTCGAAAGTATCAGTCCCGAACCCTTGACACACGTTCCACCCGACACTAGTTGTTGATATATATATAAAGCGGGGAAGGTGGGTCACACTAGAACCGGAAGAAACTTTTGCAACAACCTGATAAGATTTATTTATTTATTTATTTATATATTTATTTATTTATTTATTTATTTATTAGTTCATAAGCAACAGGCTAGTATTAGCCCAATAAGAACTTACAAAGAAGATACATATTATAATATTACATAAAAATGCAGGAAAGAATATAATGTATAATGTATAAAATATGTATAGTCAAAACTAGGTACCAAAGAGTAACTAAAAATCCATTGACATTAAAATAAAAACAGAAAAAAATCAAAAAAAAGCCTAACACTTTCATTCACAGTTTCTTTATACCTATCATACGACATAACATTTATATCAATAAGGTTTGACATGATATTACAAAACTTGTACATTTGGAAAAAAGGAAAATTATTTATAACTGTCTTCCTTGAGAAAGGTAAGTAAATTATATCATTATGTCTGGAATTAGATTTGGGAACACGTAAATTTACAGAGTTAAGAAAACTAGATGAATAACTTATATTGCGGTAAAATTTTAATAGAGAGCAAAGATCAATTACAGTACGTCTATTGATAAATGGGTCACAATTAAAACAATCTCGTAGATAGGAGTTTAATACATAAAAATTATCATTAAAAAATGTAGGATGGAAACGATGAAACAGAGAGCGTAAAAAATCTGTTTGAACCTTTTCCAAGAGGAACTGAAATTTAATATGAGAAGGAGATCAAATGACAGAAGCATATTCTAAAATTGGTCTGACTAATGTATTAAAAAGAAAAATTGAAAAGCTAACATTATTAAAACTTAGGGAGTTTCTGACACAATGTGAACCACGATAGGCTTTGGAGATAATAAAGTGAATGTGATCAACAAACGAAAGTTTGGAATTAAACACCTAGGTCTCTTGTAACAGATTTTTGTTGTAATTTACAGCCATTTAAACTGTAATAAAAATTAAAGACTCTTTTCTTAAGAGAATAGGTGACACAGTGACATTTGTCATTTGTAAACATATTATTTTGAATGCACCAGGCCCCAAGTTGTAAATTTTGGCAATCGATAGGATTATGATTAATTTTACCTAATTTCATGTCATCAGCAAATAGGAATAATTGAGAAGATTTAATCACAGCAGGTCGTTGATAAAGATAATAAATAATAAAGGTCCAAGAAATGATCCCTGAGGAACCCCTGAGGTAGAAATAAAACTAGGAGATTAACTATTATTTATAACAACATAATTGACTCTATTAGTTAAATAGGAAAAAATCCATTTGATATAGGGAGGGTGTAAATCATATTTCATTAATTTTTGAAGTAATAGACGGTGATCCACCTTATCAAATGCTTTCTCTAGGTCGATATAAATAATGCCGACTTGTTATTTTGTTTAATTCCATCTCAAATGAAATGTACAGAATCTACCAGGTTAGATACTGTTGAGCGACTCCTCATATACTCAAAAACTTTAGCAGGGAAGCTAAGAATTGAAATATGCCTGTAATTTTTTACGTCACTTCTATTACCTTTGTTCTTAAAAACAGGAATAACCTTACTTTGTTTCTATATATCAGGGAAAATACCCGATTGGAATGAAAGGTCAAAAATTAAGTAAAAAGGATAAACAAAAAATTTTCCACATGCTTTATAAATATATGAAGGAATATTATCCAGTCCATACGAATTTGTATTACTTATTTTGTTAATACCCTGTAGTATTTCAGATTCGGAAAACAATTTAATAGAATTGGTCATGATTTTTGACAAACGTGTATCTTGGGAAAAATATCATCAAAATGCTTATTATCAATGGAAGAGTCATTATACACTGATTTGAAGTTTTTAGCATAAGCCGTTACGATATCGTTAACGGTTTCCAATTTTTCATCATTGAGATACATGTTGCCATTAAAAAATCTAATGTTGGAAACTCTTAACTTATTAATTACTTTCCAGAAAAGCTTTGGATTATGTTTTATATGGTATTGGGCATTTTACATGTAGCATTTAAAATCACGCTTAACAAATTTCTTTGCCTTAGATCTTAACAGACGAAATTCTTCTCTGTCATGAAAGGAATTAGTTTTCTTCATTCTTGATCTAGTTTTATATTTAGATTTAAGCAATTGTATTGTTCCACAACTAAACCATACCGGAAAATTCCTGATACGCTTATTTGTAGTAGCAGGAACACAAAGAGAAATGATATAGTGTACAATATTGTAAAATTTAGAAACCATTTCATTTACACAGTTATAATCATTCAAAAAGGACTAATCAACTGAGGAAAAGTAATTGTACAAGGCAGGGAAATTGGCAGCTCTATCATTAAGCTGTGGAGTTAGGTTTAACAAATTTTTCAAATATACCAATCTCTTCACCAACAATAGATAAAGGTGGATGATAAGGATCTTCAGGTACTAAGCCATCATCTTTAAGACAAGAAAATCTGGCAAAGTTTACAAAAACTAAGTCAAGTAAACCATTATAACTATTTGCGATGGTATTAATCTGGCTACAATTTAGACTATGCATAAAATTGTTTAAATATGTATGTTTGGAAGATATAAAAGTTCTATTAATACTAGTAGAATAACCAGGAACATAAAAATTACCTACTATTAGAAAATTATCACAAACCGATAACGCAAAAGAAGATGCATTATCTAGAAATAATTTAAAGTCGGAAACAGAAACATAGGGTGGAATATACACTACTGCAACTAAAAATATAGTTGACCCTATATTAATTTTTAAAAACACATAATCAATAAGAGACAAACAAGAGTTAAAATATATTCTAGAGTAGTTAATGTTGTTTTTAACAGCAACTAACACACCACCTCCATCCATTTTATTGATGGTTGCTGATCTGTCATTTCTTTCAATGGAGTATCGGTCATCAAAGAGTTCACCATTATAGATGTGTCCATTCAACCAAGTTTCACTAAGTAAAATAAAATCATATGAGTTTGAGTAAACTGCTGAGGAAAAATCACTTAGTTTTGTTTTGAGACCTCTCACATTTTGATAGAAGAAGGTAATATTATTCATGTAAAACATATCTATAAATTGGTTAAATCATTTTCACACTTGATGATTACTGGCCTAAAATTACTATCTTTCCTCATTAATATGTTCCCTTCCACAGTCCATAAATATTTATATCCTTTTACGTTTTTAATTTCTCTGGCTTTTTAAAATAAATTGCTTTTATAGGGTGACAAATGCTCGTTAACGTAAACAGGAGATCATTCACTGCAAATGTCAAAAAAGTCAGTAGAGAGCGATTTTGAGACTGCTTTCTTCTTAATCATTATCAAATGTTTAATCTTCTTTTTTATAAATTTGAGAACAATAGGCCTAGGTCTTGTACCATTGGCATCTCCGATCCTATGAAGAACATCTATATCCTCAGAAGTACAGTCTACATCGAGTTTCTTAATGATTTTTAACACATATTCTAGTAGGTCTTCATTTGGTCTCTCAGGAATACCATGGATAAGTAAGTTGGAGTTATAGGAATACTGAATAGAGTCTTCCATCTGTAATTTCACAAATTGGAATCCTTTCCTCAAGTCATCATTTTCGGACATTAAGTCAGCAATGGTGGACTCACATTTTTTCAATTTCACTTGTGTTTGCTTTAGTTCCCCATGTATATCCTCTCTCTTTTTAGACAGAAATTCTACCGAGGCAGCAAACTAAGATATATTAGATTTCATATCTGCTAGATGTTCCTTAATGCAAGAAGATATGCAATCAAGAATATCTCGTTTAGATAGATGCTCGCCTTCTTTAACCGCAGAATACTAACAATGAGCAGCATAACCTTGTTACTAACTATACGTCTCCCAGACTTACATCACATTGAAATGCAGTTATGATTAGTTGTATAGTTGTATTGATTGAAATAAGGAGTTTTGTGTATTTATTTATTTTAGAATAAGTACTTTAGAACAATACATTTATTATAAAAATTGTTCATTAACTTTTTAACAACTCTGTAAAATCACTATATTAAAAAAACAATCGATAAAAGAATATTCGAAAAAAATATATGTATTAAAAGGAATTATATTGTCTAAAATGTTTTAAAAGACAAACGAAAAGAGATATTTCTAGAATTTGGAAAAAAATTGAAATTAATATTGACCTTTGAGGAATACCATTTGTGATCTCAGAAACTGAACTTTCAAGATTATTATTTTTTAGTTTTTACATTCTATTCGTATGCATTCCTTTCAACAAATTTAAACATTGTCCTCTTATATCATATTGTTTTAATTTTAAAAACAAAATATCACGATTAACCAAATCCCAAGCTTTATTTAAATCCAAAAAATAACTGCTGAATTAAGACCATGATGAAAGCATTTATTTTTGTGTCATTTCAAATTTCGGTTGACTTTTTTTTCTATAACCATACATTTCTTTTCCAAAAGTATTGTTCTTTTCCCAACATTCCTCAAGTTTTTTTTTAATCCAATGTTTAAAAATATTTTGTAATAATAGAAAATATGATATTAGTCGATTATTATTTATTTAAATCTGTTTTTTACCTTTCTTATACAGGGTGTAAATTTTAAGTTGACAAAGCAGAATAACTCGAAAAATAAGCTTCACACGAAAAAATGCGTAGAATCCAAAGTTGATTATTTTCGAGGGGGCATCTGCTGGTGCTAAAATTAGCCCACCCCCCCCGGCCCCTGGGGGTGGGGCGGGGGGCAACTTTAAAATTTCAAATGGGAACCCCTATTTTTTATTGCAGATTCAGGTCCTACATAAAAAACTACGTACATTTTGTCTAAAACATTTTTTTTATTTTTGGTAGATGGCGCTGTAATTCAAGAAAATCCATTTTCTCATTTTTGCGTGGAAATAACTAATTTATTATTCATTTCGATTCCTACATTGTTTTAACTACAATGTAATTTGAAGACATTTCGTCAACAAACAAATAACGTAAACATTGGCATTTTTTTCAGAATGTTTACATTTTAAATTCTGATCTTTAGAAGAAAAGATTGTAATTTTTCAACTGTTTTTGTGAGTGTACAACGCCGTATTGCTTTTGAATTTACATTATGAATTATCTTTCTGTGGAAGAAAAAATTGAGATGGTGTACATTTATGGAGAAAGTGGGAGAAATTTTGATAATGCAGTCGCGCTTTATGCTCAGCGTTTTCCTGGCCAAACGCGATCACGGTCTTCTTTTGTTCGAGTTATTAAACAATTTACTGCGGAAGGTAGTGTGAACCAGAAAAAAAGAACCCGTGCAGCTACTGTTTGTGGAGAAAACAATCAAGTGTCAGTCCTAGCTGCTGTGGCTCATAATCCACATGCGAGCACAAGAGAAATATCAAGGCAATCAGGAATTTCACATATGAGTGTTTGGAAAATGCTGAAGCTCCACAAATTTCATCCATATCATGTATCTATGCATCAGGAACTACATGGCAATGACCACCAAAACCGTCTAACGTTTTGTCACTGGGCACTTCAGCAGATGCAAACAAACCAACATTTTTTTGCACGAGTTCTTTTCTCCGATGAGTCAACATTCACAAACCACGGGGAAGTTAATCGACATAACATGCATTACTGGAGTGAACAGAACCCACACTGGATTCGAGAAGTCAACCATCAGCGACCTTGGTCAATTAATGTTTGGTGTGGGATAATTGGCGATAAACTTATCGGTCCATATTTTATAGACGGTAATTTGAATGGCAACAAATATCGTAACCTACTTGAAAATGAACTACCAGATCTACTTGAAGACCTGAGTATTGAACTTCGACAACACATGTGGTTTCAACATGATGGTTGTCCAGCGCATTATTCATTAGTAGCGCGCGAAGTACTACATCGACTTTACCATGGTCGCTGGATCGGCAGGGAAGGTCCTGTGAATTGGCCAGCCAGATCGCCTGACCTTACATCGCCAGATTTTTTCTTATGGGGTTACCTCAAAGATATCGTTTATAAGGAAACGCCAACCACTCGCGAAAACATGATTCAAAGAATAAGAGATGCTTGCGCTGCAATTACACCAGACATGTTATCAAGATGTGTTCAGGAATTTACAAAACGAGTCAATAAATGCATCGAAGTTGGAGGTCATCAATTTGAACATTTAATTTCATAAAACGGCGAGATGCAAGGGATTTAAGGACAACAAGCAGGCCGAAAGTGAGAGGCGAGGGGACTCACTGGAAATACAAGCACCCCGAAATTCATTTACTTGCAAGTATTTGCAAATAAGAAAAAATAAAACGAAAACAATCGGTCCTTTTAAGGACCACCAAATCTTAAACGGAAATAACTTCATCTTTACACAGTCTTTTACTTTTTTACTCTGTTAGTTAATGAGTTCACTCGTTAGTACGTAGGATGTTCGGTTAGTTAGTTAGCTAATCAGTTGATTTGTTTGATAATTATAAAGTTGTGTGGCCTCATGACCACGAAACAAAACAAAATTATCCTAATCCGCGGCAAAAAATAATAAAATAATAACTTTGCGGCAAAATTTACGAAGTAAATAAGTATTTTTTATTTCTCCGTAACCATTTCCACGCAAAAATGAGAAAATGGATTTTCTTGAATTACAGCGCCATCTACCAAAAATAAAAAAAAATGTTTCAGACAAAATGTACGTAGTTTTTAATGTAGGACCTGAATCTGCAATAAAAAATAGGGGTTCCCATTTGAAATTTTAAAGTTGCCCCCCGCCCCACCCCCAGGGGCCGGGGGGGTGGGCTAATTTTAGCACCAGCAGATGCCCCCTCGAAAATAATCAACTTTGGATTCTACGCATTTTTTCGTGTGAAGCTTATTTTTCGAGTTATTCTGCTTTGTCAACTTAAAATTTACACCCTGTAGATTGGCCTAATCTTTGACATTTTTATCTCTTTTGGCCATTCATTTGTCTTCAATATTACATTATATAAAGAGTTAACAAAACCTTTACCATTATTTCTAATGTTGTTTGCCTAAATTCCATCAATTCCTGAAGACTAATTTATATTTAGCCTTCCAATAATTTTTTTAATTTCTTTTTCATCTACTGAATCCTTAACAATAGAATTTTGTATTAATATAAGCACTTGTAATTAATAATAACTAATACGCCTCAGAGGATATAAATAAGCACCATCATTCATAACAACACGTCCAAAAGATGTACAAAAATGTGTTGAATACTAACACTACGTCCATTAGACGTACAAAAATATGCATTGAATACTAACTCTACGTCCAAGAGACGTACAAAAATTAACGTTGAATAATAACTCTACGTCTAACAGACGCACTATGTTTACGAAAATACGCAATATCCGCTATTGATATGCAAGCTGGACAACTGAAACATCACTATTCGAAAGAATACATGTTTGATGAAGCATACCTGCAGTTACAGGGCGCTCTTTCAAGGTCAAGCGCAGCAGATGATGTTTAAAATTTTAACTACGTCTCCAAGACGTATGGTTAGCATTCTAGGGTTAAACAAGGATGCGAGATGCACACCAGGACAACTAGAATTTCCTAAAGCAAGATTAGCATCTCCACTGTGTTTCCTCTCTTTGGACAGCTCTGAGATCTTTAACTGTAATGTCTAAACATCTAGCATGAAATTTGTTTTTGCAGTCATTACACTCTAAAATAATGTGATCCAGCTTCTGGGATTTGCTTATTGTAATTTTCTCCGAACATAATCCACAAAATTCAACACTAGGTGCCATTACCTCAGGAAAAATTAAAAAGCAAAAAAGTAGAATAAAAAAAGAGTAAATGGGATTATTAAGAAATATAAATTGGGATTATTAAGAGTAAAGGGGATTATAAAATATTAAGAGTAATAAATGAAGTTAAAAAAAAAAGACAAAAAGAATGGGAAGATGGCGAGATTATTCTATTCTTTACGATAACATAAAAAAAATAATATATAGGGTAAAAGAATATAGGGTAACAGGACCGAAAAAAAAGGAATATGATTGAGGGGGAGAGAGTCAATTAGACGTAGGAGAAAAAGCCTGAAGACAGCAAAGGTCAAAAAGTATAAAAAAGTAACAGTTACAAAGTATGGGAAAGGATCAAAGGGAGGGGGATACCCAAGGGGAAAGGGGTAAAGGAACTGGCACCAGAGTGTGAAGAGGAGCAGGGAGAGCTGTAGTGGATGTTTGGAGCAGATAGAAGAGTCAGTGGCATAGAGGGGCAGTGAGGGGTTGCAGAGTCAAATGGAAAAGGCAAGTTAAACTATAGTTTTAAATTTAAAGTTGTAAATTTAAAGCAAGGGGGAAAAAACGAATAACTGACTATAAATTAAAATTGTTAACTGATTATATAGTTAAAATAGGGGAAAGTGGAAAGAGTCTAATGATAAAGTAGATAACAAAGTACGTGTAGAAACTAGTATAGAGATAAAAACCAGTACGCATGAATCATACCAAATAATATCAAAAATAAATAAATATATAAAAAGAAGAAGATTAACGAGAGAGAGGTTACTGAGAGAGAGAGAAAAATAACATTAAGTTAATAAAATAATAATACGGAAACTTAGTTGTAGAAAAGGTAATGATGACCTGCACTCGGTCCAGTCATTGGACGTGGAGTTACTGCTTGGCTGGGCGGGACGAGATGGGTTGCAGAAGGGGAAAGACTATGGTCATTGGGGAAGGCAGGAGCGTTTGGGGACACGTGTGACCCCGATGAAAACTACAAACGATGTGACCAGCGATACATTATATTCCTGCGCAATATAATTGCAGTTACTGTTGATGCTGTTTCATGAGAATAATCACAAAAGTCTTCATTAAATAAAGCCTACATCACAGTTTCTAGGCAAACGTCACAATATTTTAAGGATGGCAAAAATCCCATTCAGCTCCAGGTAAATTAAGTTTTAAAAATAATCTACAATGGAAAAGAAGAAAGAATAAATAAAATCCTTTCTTAGCGAACACCTAGAAGCCAAGAGAAATATACTTGTCAAATTTCAAGTTTGTAGGCTTCATAGTTCTGAAGATTTCATGATGAGTGAGTGAGTGGTATGTGGATTTTTTATATATAGATGAGCACTTGTGCAATCGGGCATCGAGAAAGCGATTTCATGTGCGTGCGGCGCTGTCAGTAATGCCTAAAAGATTAACAGAAAAATAACAATGTATTCCTTCTTTACAAATCGATTACTTATGATATGCCGTTATCTTGGTATTCTTTACATTCACTGTTTAAGCACGTGAATTTGACTTGATGGGATCCACGAAAAATTCTGAAAAGTTAATACGGCCGAGCTAAGACTTTGTTGGTCATACCTTTGAAAATAGAATTTGAAAAATTTAATCCGTTTTCAAGTTAACATGCAAATGGCGGACTGACGGACGTCCGGTCGGATAAGCGTACAGACCAAAGGTGCATTCTTATAAGTAGCTCATATGCTAAAACTCCTAATAATGAAGGATCAATGAAGATAAAGCAAAGTTTCGTTTATCCCTCCAACGGGGGTAGGGGGAGTGAACTGAAAAACTGTTTATTAGTTCAAACGCAAAATACTCTCTTTACCAACGAGACTGCCCACCTACAGCCAATTTCAAAAGAAAAAAGTAAATAAATTGGTTTTTCTTTTCTAAAATATCTACATGTTTCATAGTTAAAACGAAATATCAGGACAGTAACGGTTAGAAAATACGTAAAAGTAAATTAAGGAAAGTCTTTTCTTTCTGAATAGGCTAATCTGGGTAAGTCCTTGTACTCTATCATTAAAATTTAAACACTTGTCTTGGACTACACTCTTTTTCTCTTTTATTTGTTTAGGTTCCCTAAGATTCAATTTCCAGTAATAACTAAGGTAAGTATGATTTGTTCCTTTTTAATTCTTTATTCGTAAATTGGTTTTCTGATTATGTCAGTTCCTGATAACAAATATTCATTCTTTTCTTATTGGTTTCGTTTATAGGTGGCCACAGCCAATCTCCGAAAGCGGAAGGGACATAGAGGATTAAGACTGACGTTGCGCGATTGGGGAGGGAGAAAACTACACTCGAAAGGCCTTTCGATTCATACATGGCGCGGGAAGGAGAACGGTTAGTAGGGAACTGCCTATAACGCAATCCATCCTCTACCGACTGCTAGGGAAAAGGCAGTCACCAAGAATACCGACTTCTAAACAGAAGGGAATTAAAATGCACTTTCAATGCAGACAAGGTACCACCAGGTAAGTATTAACTTTAATTAAACAATAGATTTCATTATATATTCTTGGTTCTAAAAAATTAGTTAAGGCATCATTATCCAATGATAAAAGGGTTTTAGCATCAAGATGTGATGAGTAGCAGCGGATCGTGACTATAAGAAGTGGAGCACAAAAACAAAATTTTGTGTTCTTCGGCCTTTTCATATCAATTTTAGTGTGTAATAGCAAAAATTTTAAGAAACACATTACAAATATAAAACATTTCAGGTTTCTGGACTTCTGGTTTTAAATTTATAGCTTGATTTGAGATTGAGGCTGCAAGGCCCCTGCCAAGAGATTTATAGAATTTTTATTATAGTTAGCTAAATTTTTAAATACCTTACTATGATTAAACAAAATTTCAGGACCGTAGGCCTTTACATTCAAATTCTCTAGCTTTAATTGTATATGAGGCCGCCAGGGGCCTCAAGGCCTATACCATTCTCCTTGTATATTGTGTATAGTTTTTAAATAACCACTGCAAAAATATAAAACTTCAAGTTCTTAGGCCTTTTTATTATTCAATTATTAGAGCTTATTTGTAATTTGGGCTTCAGGGCCCCTGTGGAGAACTAAGAGTCTTATACCACTGTTTCGTGTGTATTAGCTAAAATGTTTTAGTAAACTATTATAAGTATAAAAATTTTCAGATTTCTAAGCGTTTTCGTTGAAACATTATAGCTCTGTTTGTGTTTAGGACCCCTACCAGGTTCCCAGAGGACTATATAAGTTTTAGCGTATAAGAGCTAAAATTTTTAGCAACACTATAAATATGCAAGAATTCTGGTTTCTGGACCTCCAGTTTAAAAGTTTTAGATTGACCCAAGAGCCTTATACCAGCTTTTAGTGTATATTAGCTAAATTTTTAAGTAATTTTCTATAAGTAAACTAAATTTCAGATTTCTACACCTTTTCGTTTAAAAATTGGGGCTTGTGTTTTGGGCCTGTAGGGCTCTGCTGGGGCCTATATTACTTTTTTTGTATATTTGCATTACATATTTAGTATCACATTATGAATATACAAAATTTCAGGTTGCTAGGCCTTTCCGTTGAAATGTTATAGCTTCAATTGTATTTGGTGCCTCGAGGCCCCTGGTGGGGTTCTAGAGGCTTATATAAGCTACCTTCTATATTGGCTAAATATTTTAGTACCAAACTAAAAATATACAAAATATCAAGTTTATAGACCTTTCTGCTCAAAGTTATAACTTGATTTGTATTTGAGGCATCAGGACCTCAGGAAGGGCCATAGAGGCTTATCTTACTTTTCTTGTATATTAGTCTTATTTTTTTTAGAACCGCACTACATATTTACGAAATTTCAGGATTTTTGGCCCTCTTTGTTCAAAAGATAAAAAAGGAATCATGAAATTCATACAAGTGGCCCCTGCAGTGGCGGCTCGTAACTAAAATTTCTGGGGGTGCTTCGTCAATAAATTGTAATTTTTTCACGACCTAGGGAATAGCTACTGATATTAAGCTTAAGGACCATGTAAAATACATGTATAAGAATACTAATAAAGAAAAAAAAGACACATTTTATTAAATGTTATCGATATCGAAAGTGAAAGTGGGGTTGCTGTAGTGCCGCAGTGCCTATGGATGAGCCGCCGCTGGACTCCTGAGAGGCCCCAAGCCACCCAAGAGGATTCGTTATATTTTTCTCACCGTCCTCTGTACAGGGCCTAAGTGTGTAAAAAATTTCAAGCATGTAGGTCAATCCTTTAAAAAGTTATGGCATCAAAATATTACGAGCAGTAGCGGGAGGATTTGCTATACCTTAAAAAATTCTTTAAATTCTGACATCAAACAGTTCAACTTTTTTCACTTGCAGGTTAGTTATGCTTCAGTCAATCAGATCTAGATACGTGTCGTCATTATTAAACATATGGGCTACAAAGGTAGGTTCGTCGAACTATGCAAAATATCTCGTCAATGGCCCCTGAAAAAATAAGTGAAAACATAACTTTAGTTCAACTTGGCATATCTAAATTGCTTCTGACGTGGCGGTTCCCATGGTGCGCAGGAGGCCAAACATTTCATTACAACTCCACAACCAGTCTTCCTGTATGTTCCCAGACGTGCATGATGGGGATAGACGGAGGGAAAGAAAGTCATGGGAAGGCAGCGCCTCGCTTGACGTACTCCGGCAGCACCTGCAGATCGTCCTATGATCTTTGCACCGTCTCTTCACTGATTGTATGTAATTCAAGGCGCTGATAACATCTCAATTTTGCGATAGCATCAAGGATTATAAAGACAAAGTTCCATTACCATTGACAGTCGTATTCTTTTTTAGAACAGTTCATTCTCAGACGGTAGACGATCTTTCTCGTAGCTTTTTTATAACAGACTCATCGCTCCAATTGGGTTAGGACTTGTGGTTGAGTTGGGCCCCACGTTTCGTGAAGCTACATTCTTTTGATCGGATGGTATCACAAGAAGAGCAGGAATTAGAATTGTATCACGCTGGACTTGTTTACCAAAGTGACTTTTACACTTAAACCAAAATAGGAAATTACAGACTTTACGAGGAAGCTTTAACGACGTTCAGAGAGGAAGCTTTAAAGACATTCGGCGTCTGTCAAATTGACCAGGCGATAGGAACACTTGAGTCGAACGTCGCTCCGGCGTCAATTCGGACGAGAACCAGCTGTAGAGGCAAAACTTTAGCTTTCGACGAATTAATTTTTTCCTTTACTTAATCGATCCAGCAACGGAGGGGGCACAACTTTCGCCTTCGTACTGATCGCTCAGCGAAATCGATGGGTTGTCTTTACATTACAATTTGGTTTGAGATTTCTCCCAAAAGTTTGGCGTCTTTCTTACCAACCTTCTGGCTAACCACCGAAAAATATTCTAAGCTATAACCACACAGCCAAGGTATACCACATCATTCTTTGTGTATCAATTTTTTTTTGAAACAATGTGGTTAGTGCTGCGATGTAACAATGCAGAAGAAAACATATGCATTCTTTAGTAATTTTCAAAACAAAAGTTATAATATAATTTTTGTAAATAAGGCCAAATTGGCGACCTAACCATACCTTGGCCGCCTCCAAATTCGGAGTTTCTCGGATCTTGGTGGCGACCCAAACAGTCAGATAGCCGGGCACCAAAAAGAGGAATACCCATATAAATATATCTCGGGGGACATATACCAGTAAGGCCTTGGCTTCTGAACTTTGCTGGTACTGGAAATTTCGCCGGGGGGTTCGAACATGGACATACCAAGAATCTCTTTCAATTGAGAGGGAGTCCTCTGTCGGGGTTGGCCTAATCTGGTCAGAATCGTAGTCCGTTTTTTACAGAGTCCATTTTTCTCCCATCACCATAGCATGACTCAGGCTAGCA
This sequence comes from Rhysida immarginata, assembly GCA_023313115.1. Classification (NCBI taxonomy): domain Eukaryota; kingdom Metazoa; phylum Arthropoda; class Chilopoda; order Scolopendromorpha; family Scolopendridae; genus Rhysida; species Rhysida immarginata. The sequence continues at coordinate 99,069 of JAHWFO010037465.1, forward strand.
GAAATTTTTATAATGCCTCCTTCGACGAAGGCGTCCGCACACTCAGTTTGCCTAATTCGTTTTCGGGGGTTACGTCTGGGGTGAGTCATAGACGGTCCAACTCGACTCGAAGTCGTGCTATCCATTGGGCGTGTTCGCCCTCGATGCCCACTTCAAGAAGAGTGTTCACAAGGATGACAGCCTCTTCACTCGGTAATGTCATTGGCATCCGACGTTGGACCACGGCAGCAATAATTTTGTCTATTTCATCATACATTGGCCAGTTCGCCATGATAAGGGCCTGCAGAACTTTCAGGAAAACAGAAAATTACATCATCATCACTAATCTGTGTCAGAAATAACCAGTTTATCAGTTCAACAGTCATTTATTCACTCTTGGAGGTTAGTACGATAAAAAAAACTTTTGTGGCGGGCACCACAATGGCCAGTGATTTGACACAAGGTGAAGGTTGACACGAATAGTTTGCTCCTAAAAATATTTATTAGCTCAACGCTGCTAATGTCGTGTTTACCTTTTCATTCCTTTTAATAATGAGTGATAAATGAAGATGAAGCAAAGTATGGTTGACCCTCCAAGGGGGGGGGGGGGCGGGGAGTGAAATCAATAACTTTTTTATAAATTAAACGTAAAATACACTCTTTAGAAACCAGACTCCCACCTAGGGCCAATACCAAAACCAAAAAAAACATATGAAATATTTTTTTTTCAAAAATATCTAAAGGTTTAACAGTTACAAAGAAATACCAGGGCCATAAAGTTCGGAAAATACGTCAAAGTGAATTAAGGAAAGTCTTTTCTTTCAGAATAGGCTAAACGGGGTAAGTCCTTTTGCTCTATTGCTATGATTTAGACAATCGTCTTGGACTACACTCTTTATCTCTCCTTCTTTCTTAGGTTCCTAAGGATTCAGTATCCAATAGTAACTAAGGTAAGTATGATTACTTGCTTTATAATTCTTTATTCGTAAATTGGTTCTCAATTGTTTAAATCAGTTTCTGGTAACAATTCTCCATTCTTTCGTTTATATGTGACCAAAGCAAATCTCCAAAAGCAGAGGTGGCATTGGGGATTAAGACTGATAGTGCGCGAATAGGGGAGGAGGAAATTACACACGAAAGGCCTTTCCATTCACACTTAGGGCGGGAACGGGAAAGGTTAGTAGGGACTTCAGGCACACTATCTGCCCAAATCGCAACCACCCTCTACTATTCTTTCAGAAAAGGCAGGCATTAAGAATACCGACTTCAAAAAGAAGGGGATTAAAAGCCACTTTTGATGGAGATAAGGTACCATCAGTTAAGTATTAACTTTAATTAAAGAGTAGATTTCTTTTTATATTCTTGGGTAGAGGAAAAGGATTTAATTCATAGTTGCTAGGTGCGGGTTTATTAAATCAAGTTCTCTTCTAAATATTCTGTGTCCTTTTTTCACTGGCAGGTTAGTCATGCTTCAGTCAGTCAGATCTAGGTACGTTTCGTCATTATTAAACATATGGGCTACTCAGGTAAGTTCGTCGAACTATGCAAAAAAACTCGTCCATGGGCTTCCAAAACAAATAATAGAAACCATATTACTTTTGTTCAGCTTGGCACAACTAAATTGCTTCTGAAGTGGCAGGTTTCCTTGGCGATGGGAGGCACGCAGCAGACCAAACATTTCATTACAACTGCACAACCAGTCTTCCTGGGCGTTCTCACACGCACACGATAGAAAGAAAGTCCTGGTACGGTGGCGCGTCGATTGAAGTTCTCCGATGGCTCTGGCTGATCACCAACGGCGCGTCTTTTGACTGAATGTACGTAATTCAGGGCGATGAGGACCTCTCATTTTGGGATAGCATCAAGGAAGACTAAGTTCCATTCCATTGACAGTCGCATTATTTGTTTAGATCAGTTCAGTCATATACGAGAGACGACTTTTCTCGTAGCTTTTCAATAACAGGCTCGTCACTCCAATTGGTACAGGACTTGTGGTTGAGTTCAGCCGCACATTTCGTGAAACTACAGCCTTTTGATCGAGTGGTATCACAAAAAGAGCGAGAATTGGAATTGTATCAAGCTAGACTTGTTTACCGAAGTCACTTTTGCACATAAAATTAACCTTCCAGCGGGCGCATATGTGAGAGATACACAACAGATGAATTTCGTTTATTATCTATAAGCGAGATGACGCTACGATCTTCTGTCCTTGGATATTCTTCCTGCTCCCTTTGACCTATCTTCAGTCCGTGTCTGAATTTAAAAGCGTTATTAGGGCCATGCAGAGGTGCTTATTTGTATTTTAGAGTTACACGCGACCGTTCATGTTAGTTTTGGATGTATATGATTTTTTCTGTTCTAATAAAAATCTTTTTATATCTAAATTTCATTTCATTTGTTACTTCCAATATATCTTTACACCTTTAATTCATGTTTACACAAATGTAAATAGTTCATGGAAATATTGGCAATTTCATTTATTTTATTCTCACGTCATTTCGATAATTCTTTGGTCATTTTATATGATTATTGTGTTTTATGTTTACAATGTTTCCATTTCGTTTTAAATAAAAAAAATTTTAAAGAAATTGTACTTATTAACCCTATACTGATTACAACATTATTTTAAAAGCTACACCCTTCAAAATTTATATTTTGCAATAGCGTATCTAGGAAATACACGCGAACTTTCACGTTCGTTTAGAGGGCAGGCCCGCTGGAAGGTGAAATAGGAAATGAAAAGAAGCTTAAACGAAGTTCGGCGTCTGTCAAATTGACCGGGCGAGGGAATACTTGAGCAGAACGTTACTCTGATGTCAGTTCGGATAAGGGCCAGTGGTATAGGAAAAAGTTTAGCTTTCGACGTATTAATTTATTTTCTTAGAACGAAGTTTTCTGAATCGATTCAGCGACAGAGGGGGCTATTACTCTCCCCTTCGTACTGACGCGCTTGGCGAAATTGAAGGGTTGTCTTACCATTGATATTTTGTTCGGAATCGGCCCCAAAAGCTTGGCTTCTTTTCTTACCAAACTTCTGGCTAACCTCCGAAAAACTATCCAAGCTTTTACCACGCATCCAACGTATAGCACGTCATTCTTTGTTTATCAATTTTTTTAAACGTGTACGACCATTATTGGCGCTGCGATTTAATGATGCTTAATAGTCATCGCAAGAAGAAGACAAATGCAGTCATAAGTAATTTTCAAACCAACAGTTAAAATATTACTTTTTAAACAAGGCCAAAAACATAAATTGAAAAGGGGGGGGGGGGGCTTGCAAAGGGGGGGGGTTGCTAAAATATATCGGTTATTCCCTACCCCCTTTTGGGCCAACTCGAAACTTGACACATGTAAACCTTACTTAGAACCTAACGAACATATGGTGCGAATAGGAACTCAATCGGATAAAAGCAGTTCAAATTTTTGAAGAACATTTAAGGACGTTAAGATATGTTTTATATACAGGATGTACCGGAACGTCATGTAGAAACTTGGAGGGGAGTAAGTATGGGTGATTCTTAGGAAAAAAATTTCATATGAACGTGTGTCCGAATTTGAACGCTGAGATATGAACAGAAATAAGAAGCTGCTCCCAAGATCAACAAGTTAATAACTCAGCTTCTCTAAAACCTAGGATAATGAAATTTGAAAGTATAATAGCTCCATAAAGCTATGTATACTATTCAAATATGATAGTTAATAAATACAACTGAAAAATAAAATAATAATTAACAAATAACAAAATAATAAATATATAAGTATAATCAAAATAAAACTAAAAAATCAAATAAAGAGATGACGTTTCGGATAGAGCCTATCCTTTATCAAAGCAAAAAAGGATAATTCTCTAAAAGCCAATTATCATAACTTTAGGATAATTCTCTAATATTCTTTTTCAGTTGTATTTATTAACTATTTATTGCATTCCAGGGTTTTTGTGTCTCGTCCTTTTCTCTTATAAATATCCATTCATTCAAATATGATCGAATTCTAAATGCCACCACCAAGATCAACAAGTTAATAACTCGGGTTTTGTAAAATCTAGGGTGCGAAAATTGTGGGTCTTGGTAGTGTACATAAAACTGCGTATATCGTTAAAATTTTATTGAATTCCAAAGAGTAGTTTCTGAGTTAGGCACTCAAAATCATAACACGTGATGGTTATTACTCGCATGTGAGCACGGGTTATGAATTTGAATGCGTAACTCTGAAACTGGTCGTTAGAATTCGACCAAATTATAAAAGTATACATAGCTTGATGTAGCCTATTACACTCCTTAATTTTATTATCCTAGGTTTAAGAGAAGTTGAGTTTTCATCTTGTTGATCTCGGGGGCAGCATTTTTATTTCTGTTCATTTCTCAGTTATCGTTCAAATTCGGTCCCACGTCCTTTTTAACTTTTTTGCTTGGAATCATCCATACTATCTCCCCTTTAAGTTTGTACATAGCGTTCTGGTACACCCTATAAGGGGTGACCTAAACTTATCCAGCATAATTTTTTAGGAACATTGTATGGTTCAAATGGAACAAAAAATGTTCTATAAACCTTACATCTAGTTTCGATCGCGTGTGAGATATCGATGTTTGTCTATCTTCTTGTAGATCTGTTAAATCAAATAAATAAAACGCTTGAGATTGCAGATCACTTTTATTCTGCATACTTACAGAACATCTCATTTAACTACAAAACGACACTAAAAAGATACAAGGAATAAGAATAAGAAAGAAATCAATGTCGAGGAAGCCCATCAAAATGGTTGCCTCCAGCTCCAATGACCTGGTTACATCTTCGGATAACTGAGGTGATAGCTGCCACAATCTGGTCGGGTGCAATTCCTCTTATTGTTTGGAATACGTAAAATAGGAAGAGTACAGTTAGAATAAATAGGTAAACTTACATTTTTTTCTGGGAAAATAAAAGAAAATAGACATAGTCGATATCTCACACAAAATCGAAACTAGAGGTAATGTTTATAGGACATTTTTGTTCCATTTCAACCATACAACGTTCAATTATAACAATTATAAATTTATAACCATAAACAATTATGCTGGCTAAGTTTGGGTCACCCTATATATACACTACTGTTTATAAAAATCGCAACACCCTGATGGAATGGTCTAATCCATATGCAATTTGCAATATTTGCATACAATGGGTCAGAGTATAAATGATTAGATTTTCAGAGTAATTACTTGAAAGAACACCATGCCTCGACGACGACGAAGGGTACCATATCAACAGCTGACAGACTTTGAAAGAGGACGCATAATTGGTCTGCGTGAAGCGGGATGGTCGTATCGTGACATTGCTGCTCGTGTAGGACGTAATGCAACGACAATTATGCGTGTATGGAGGCAGTGGAGCGAAGAGAACAGGGCACACCGAAGACCAGGCTCAGGAAGACCCAGCACGACGACACCTCTATCGCATGTGTGTAGCAGATCGTACAGCCACTTCCACAGTGTTAGCACAACAGTGGGGTGCTACAGTAGGCAGGATAATGTCTGCTAGCACTGTACGACGCTGTTTGATTTCCAGAGGATTGATGGCACGAGTACCATTTTTGCGGATTCCTTTGACTCAAAACCACCGGCGCCTCAGGTTGCAATGGGCCCATCAACACCAACAGTGGCAAGCTGAATGGCAACAAGTTGTGTTTTCAGATGAGTCAAGGTTTAACTTGCAGCACCATGACGGCAGGATATGAGTCAGAAGACATCGTGGTGAGCGCGACCTTCCAGAATGCATCCTGCAGCGTCATTCAGGACAAACGCCAGGGGTGATGGTGTGGGGTGCAATCAGTTACCATGGCCGTTCCCGTCTGATCAGAATCCATGGCAATCTGAACAGTGACCGGTACATCAGGGAAGTTGTGCAACCCGAGGTCATCCCCTTCCTGCAGAACCTTCCAGGCGCTGTATTCCAACAGGACAATGCCCGACCGCATGTGGCCAGAAATGTTCTCGCCTTTTTCCAAGCACATCAGACGCCCTTGTTCCCCTGGCCTGCTCGTTCACCAGACATGTCCCCAATCGAACATGTGTGGGAGAGAGTTGCTCATCGATTGGCTTGTCAGACTCCTGCAGCAGCAACTGTGGATGAACTGTATACCCGTGTAGACAGAGCATGGCAGGACATTCCCCAGGCCTTTATTCAGAGCTTGTTTGACTCAATGCCACGACGTTTAGAGGCTGTAATTGCATCCCACGGTGGTTTCACCTGATACTAATGTGACAATAAAACGCATTGTATTGACCTGAAAATCTAGTAGTTTCTTTTCTGACCCATGATATGCAAATGCTCCAAATTTAATGCAGATTGGGTATTCCTTCAGGGTGTTGCGATTTTTATAAACAGTAGTGTAGAAGAAATTCAACATCTCCACCCTTCTATAAATAAGCAGAACGGATGAATAAAAGATCATGATGCAAACGAGTGCGAATGGTCGAAATCTTTGGTGGCACAAGGTCTATTAAATATAAGTCCTTGGTATAGTCGTGCGATGCTGGCGTCATTCATTGGTATAAAGCGGCAGTGGGCAGACAAACAAATGTCAAACGGGAAATGAATTTTATATATGAGAATACTACTCTCTCCATTCAACTTATTAGTTTTATTCAATTTGAACTTCATATTTCTGTTAGAATTACTCCTGGCCGTAGCTAACACAAGCAAACCTCATCTAACCCTAACAACGAAAGCCTTCCTTAGAAAACAAATGTTTCCGTTTTTATTTTCGTATGTCTTAAATTAAACCTTTATTCAAAAATTTATTTCGATATCTTATACATGTAAACCTCAGAATAGTAGTCCACGTGGGAAAAATTTAATTTATAACATTATATACTATATAAGCAAATTCCAGGTTTTTCATTAGGTTTTAAGATTTAAGGCTTTTGGAAATTTGAAAATTTAAACTATCAAATGAGAAAGCGATATTGTCATCTCCGCTGCTACGATTGGTGGTGGTGGAAATAGAGTTTTTTTTAATTGGCTGTCATTTAACAGAAAAGAAATAAGAAGAGTCAACTAGCCAGTGCGTGTAGATGTTGTTGTTGACATTCATGGCTGAGCTTTTCACAATGGCTTCGCTAAATATTGCAATATAATATGAAATAATTTCTCCGCCACGCCCTGAATATTGTAGAATAAATTCTATTTGTGCAAGAGCATCGATTATGAACTGAAATAAGTTTAGGTCCTGGAATTTTTATAACAACAAATAATAGGTTAAGTTCAGATTAAAATTGAGAAGCTATATTCATGTGCGAATTCACAGAATAATTAGAAGAAGTCAGAAGTATAAGGAACGAACATTTTCAACATTTAATAAGTACCGAAAAGTGCTTTATGCTATCAGTGTGGCGAAACGTGTCTGTCTGTCCGTAACTGTAACTCCTCCAAGGGTATTAAAGATATTCAAAATCTGTTTTCGTCAGTTGTTGAGTCTCGTTCTTGGTACAAACCAATCGTAAATATTATCTAAATCGGCTGTATAGCACGTGCACAAATGGTGCCTTCACGACCCCACCTAGAAATTTCAATGAGATATATTAGGTAATATATCAAAGAAATCGTAATGACAAGATAGAAGCGGATATTAATTACTATTTTCGCCAATTGATAAATGAGGTTCCGGGAATGAGCCATTTGGAATATGGTTGTGATCGAAACAATGGCACATGCTGTAATGGTACCCTTAATATAGCATCAAAAATTTTCAATGATAAGATATGGCATGTAATATACCAAAAAATTGGAATAATATATCTTGAATGAATATAATGTAAAATTAATGATAGTCGAAATTGATTCCAAGGAACCTGGTTTAGTGGATCCATTATGGTTCATTGGAAGTTTCAATGCTAAGATATGGCATGTAATGTATTAAAAAATTGACGGAGGCTCGGGTGACTGCCAAAGCCGTAGGTTTTTAAGGCGTACAACTACTACTGTATGTTATTATTGGTTACCATTGGTGTGTATTTTTTGGCGAAAAAAGAACAAAATTAAAAAAAGTTAGTACATAAAGTAAACTAAATTAAATGACAAGAAAAGGTGAGGGCGGGGGGGGGGGCTCAAATAATACGGAGATAGAATGAAGAGTAGGGAAACTGTGTAAGTAGTCCACATTCTAGCCGGGTTTCAATAGAATGTCGTTAGTTGTTTGTGGGTTCTTATCCATTCGTGCTGCCTCATGCCTGTTAACATGTAAAATGTCAGAGCATGTGGTTTTATAATTACATTTCATTTTTCCATTTATTTAATAATTTATTTATTTATTTATCCAGAAATCTGATTGTTGTTTTATATTTTATTTATCTGTATGTATTTTTGCTAATAAGTTTTATTTTGTTGTTCATTATTAAGCGTGGGTGACAAGGACCATTACACGATGTTTGAACCAATTTGAGTATTTTCCTATGGCTCCCCCCTCCCCCGCCATTCTTCTAAAGGGAGCTGTTTCCAAATGTGAGCTGGTTTCTCCCCTACTTGCTGTCAATGTGTTACTTTTAAAACTCCCCCTATCTCCAAGTTTCAATTGGAGTTGAGTAATTAATTTCGTCCTAGTCTTGAAGTCCTTACTTTTTTTACCCTAATGAATTAAATGGGGCATACCTGCCATATTGATAATGTACGATTGAGTTATTCTAGATACAGTCTTGTATTGTTTTCCATTTGTACAAGTAATTGGGCTAAACTCTCCTATTCCCATTGGGTTTTAAATTACGAATGCAGCAATGTCCTAGACTCCCCCGCTCCTAGACATGCTGCACATGTATATGCTGCAGCAGCGCCACTCCGTTATTACGATGGCGAGCATAAAATTCACTTAAATTTAACTTGCTGTAACTTTTGACCCAGTGGCTCATTTGAAATTTTTGCTTATTATTCAAGAATCAACTTTCCTCTTTCAAACGAGATAATGACCACAGTTTCAGGATATAATGATAGAAAGATATAGACTGAGATATGTACATCACTTTTTGAACGAAAAGTCGCGTCTGAATTTTTCCTCAGCTGCACACCTGATAAACATATTCTACGTCAAAACTTGGAATGATGTGTCATGAATGAATATAATGTAAAATTACTGTTAGTCGAAATTGGTTCTAAATAACCTGGTTTAGTGAAACCATTGTGGTTCCTTGGAACTTTCAATGTTACATATGGCATATATCTAACAACTTGGAATGATGTGTCATGAATGAATATAACTAAAAATTAATGATAGTCAAAATTGGTTCCAAGTAACATGGTTTACTGGAACCATTATAGTTCATTGGAACTTTCAAAACTAAGATATGGCATGTAAATTATCAAACAATTTGGAATGATGCGTCATAAATGATTATAAGGTAAAATTAATGATAATCCAAAATGGTCGAATGGTATGTGGGTTAATGGTACCATTATGATCCATTAGAAACTTACAATTTGTCAGAGTTTGTACCGAAGTCAGAGCTACGAGATTGAAATGGTGATGACTTGACGTATGATTAGTTGGTTTTAGAAACGAAAGACATTATGAAAATTAATTGTTCCTGAAAAGTGTTCAGATGATATTGAGAAGAGTGTCATTTGTACGTCTTGCTAGTTTCTGAAGCCGCATTTAGTTCCAAGTACCTGATGAGTTGCATATGTCTGTTCAATAATATGCAGACAAGCCGATCGAAATTGGAGCCAGCAACCGCCAACAAAGGCCATTCCAATGGTCCTTCCTAGATCAACACCAGAGCCAGACGAGATTCACTACTGATGCTAGCCCTGCCTGTACCGCCATTTGCTTAGCCCTTCCGCACCGCTTTCACATCATGGTTCGCACCAACAACTTTAACGAAGGTTCATTGATAATCTCTTGAAAATCTTTTTATTTCTCATGGCCATCAATTATTACTAAAAATACTTAAATGGTGTTTAATATCCAATTTGTTTCTAATTATAATAATAGTAAAAGTTTAAGCAGTAAGTGCGTTAACGGGGAATAAGTTTATTTTCTTAAAGGGATTAAAAGGGACTGGGTATTGTGGCTATTGTTCACCTAACCTTTCTAGCCAGACCTTGTGTGCCAGGACTGTTTTAATATGTGGAGCGCCAGGCTAATCGGAGTTGCTGAACCCCACTTTAGTTAAAAAACGATTTTTACTAGTAACTTGGTCTTTTGAGCCATGATTAAATTTTGTTCCAAAGTGAGCTATGGGTCCCACATATTTGGTTGCAGTCAACAGGAAGTTTTGTAGTTATTAAGATTATTTGGCGCAGTCATTTACAGGATGATTAATTAATTAACTGAATACTTAATTAATATTGAATAAATAATTTGAGAAAAATTTTAGGAAAAATTTCTTGTCAAAAATTTTATTTTAGTAATTGTTTAAAAGGTTTTTCTCTTGATATACAGGTTGTATCAGGTTTGATGGTCATAACATACCTAGCGTGATCCTTTGCGTAATTACAAACTTAAAGTTCCTTATCGAAAATGTCGAAAACTCAAAATTTAAATTGCGTCGTTACGTCATTTATGAACTTTCCGCACCAGCAGTTCATTAAATTCAAAGGGACGATTACAATTAAATTGGTGGCAATTGTTGAGATTAAATGATGTTTTTGACAGGCCTTCAGCAAACTTCGCGTAATGTTTACACCCTAAACATTTGAGTTTTGAACATTTTGCATAAGGAACTTTAAGTTTGCAATCATGCAAAGGATCAGGCTAGGTATTTTATGACCATCGAACCTGATACACTCTGTATAATATGCACTGCTGAGCAACATTTGTTTTGAAATTTTGATATTTATGACTGATTTTATGTTACTTGTATGAGTAAGAGAATTGGTGTATGCTTGTGCACAACAACTACATAGATTATTTGCACAGGAATTTTATCAATGTGTGAGTAGCAAAAGCTTGTTCTTATTCTAAATAAGAGATGAAGTGTTTATGTGATTATTATGTTCTCACTCATGGTGTAAAGAATTGTTGGAGTAGTATTTCTTTTATTATTACGTTCATAAAGGTGACATCTGAATTTGAATTTTTCTTGTTTGATTTTGATAAGTAGATTTTAAGTTAATTAAGACAATTATAGTTTTAAGAGCGATTTTCGATTAAGAGCATTGCTGGGATTCAGAAATTAATTATATAGACTGGGAAGGTTAGTCACTAGGAAAGAATAAGCATTATAGTGAATAGCAATATTAATATGCAAGTTTTAGGCTTATATATTAAAGTACCCATCTTTGATTGTAGCAGTAATGTAAATAAATATTTCCAGAGACTTGAAGAGATCTCTGAAGCCGGAATTTGGACTGCTGACAAAATTTAAAATAGCAAAAGTCAGATTAGCAGGGGATGCGCTGTATTTTGCATGCAAGGATCGAGACATAGTAGCAGCAGAAAATTATGATGTGTTTAAAGTGTTAATGACTGCTCTATAAGGAAACATGTAACAGAATGAGCAAAGATTTGCGGAATGCCATCAGGAGCGCGGCAAAAAAGTTAGGCAATATGCGACGGGATTACAATCTCTTTGCAGGAAACTTTTTAAACCAATTGATGGTGAAAGAGAAATTGTAAATGCTAAGCACGGGTACACACTACAGCTGATAGATAACAGCAGATATACTTTGAATAGCCTTGCAATTCTCCGATAGAGGTTCTTGCCTTTATTCTTAAAGGCCTTCAAGATGTCATAATTATTCTTCTTAGCCACATCTTTAATTTGTGTCTAAAAGCTGCCCACTATCCTAAAATATGGAAGAGTGCGGTTGTGGTTCCATTCTTTAAGGATGGTTCTGCCAAACGGATTGACATTGTGAGCTATAGGCCGATCTCTATCCTTCCACCCACTGCCAAAGTCTTTGACAACATCATTCACAAATATCTTCTACAACATGCCCTTCATCATGTTCCTGCATGTCAACATGGTTTCATTCCCCGACGTTCCGTTTTGAGCAAGCTTGTATCTCTCACCGCTCTCACTTATGATGCTCTTGACCACTGCCAGCAACTTGACGTGGTCTACCTTGATATGGGAAAGGCATTATACTCTGTCAAACATGAGTTACAATTAGAAAAATGGCGTGCGTATGGGATTGTTGATGGACTCCTTCGGATAATGCGTTCTTTCCTGTTGGATCGACAGTATGTTGTATCTATATGACATCATTCTTCATTGCCCTATAGGCCTCACTGTGGTTTTCCACAGGGTTCTGTTCTAGGGCCTTTATTATTTGTTATCTTCACTGATGACCTCCCCGAGGCGATAAGAAATTCCCATATATCGATGCATGCAGATAATGTGAAACTTTTACTAACATTAAAAATAGTCTTGATGCTCACCTGCTTCAGCAGGACATTTATAGCTCAAGTTGTTGGTGTGAGCAGAATGATCTTGCAATTAATGCAACCAAATGCTCTGTTCTTAATAAAAAGAATAATTCTAACGAGTTCTCCTATTCTGTTCGAGGGAACATGCGAGTTGCCTTACTCTGCGTTCGTGATGTTGGCGCAATCATTGATAGCACACTTTTCTGTAATTCCTATGTTGACTCTGTTCGTGTGAAGGCTTACAGAGCTGTTGGTACCATTCTGCGCAATGGAGCCGATTTTTGGTGCCCTTCCACATTTGTTCGGCTATTTTGGAGTCTAGTTTTACCCATTTTGTCCTACAGTTATGTTTTATGGAATGGGGGTTCAAATCAGCAGTCTTGTAAACTGGACTGGGTGCAAAAGGTCTTCCTCCGCTTTCTGAAGCAGAAATTCCCGAATTTTGATATGCCATCAGATCTGTGTGCACTCTCAGACATTAGGATATCGACTGACCTTGCCTTTCTTAAAAATGTTTTAGTAGGGAAAGTGGATGCTCCAAACCTTCGCGAGTCTATTTTCATCCGAGTACCACCCCATACTACGAGGAAGCCCGTGATGACGCTTTGGCTCCCTATTAATCTCAGAGATAAATTTCGTCAGAATTCAAAAACTATATAATGAGAATTCTGATGTCATTGGTTTATTTAATTAATTTGCTTCATCATGTTACTAACCTGTGTTTGTGGTTATGGTTGTATTTATTGTTTATCATTTATACAATTCATGCTTGTCATTGTGTATTTTTGTATTTTTTTGTATTATTATTTGTTTGTTTCTGTTTTGTATTTACTATTTAATATTTCTTTTTATTTTTTTAATCTTGTAATTGTCATTCTATTTGATCGATATTGTAGTTCCGTGTTGGCTTGATTTAGCTGTGTGAACACAATAAATGAATTGAATTGAATTATGTTCTTTTTAGATTTTTAATAATTTAATTAAACATATTTGAAGAAAAAAGAAACACGACAAATTAGATGACAAGTTTAATAAAAATGTCCCGGTGTACACAAATATTGGAAATAAGGCCAAAACTTTCTGAAGACAGTTCTCAAGAGAAGAATAAAAGGATATCTGAGAAATAGCAAATGGTAGAAGTATTTAATGAGAACCTACGCGTTTCGAATAAACTTCATCATCAGGGTAGGATACAACTACAGTCTAGATGGCATTTGACATGGAATATATGGGGTCATTCCACCAGTAACAGAACAACACAGCTAATTGGTGGATTACAAAGAGCAAGAGGGAACAAAAACGGAGGACAGAGTCATTCCATTTTTTGCAATAATAATCTAATATCAAAATCCAATTATAGAAAAAGAAGAAATACAAGGGCGAACAAAACTAATTAATGGTCGTCAAGTGGATATTGAATAACAGTGTATGAAAACATGAGTGCAACTAAAATTAAATAACATAATAATTAATATCATAATGAGAACATCAAATACAAGTCGGTCAAATTAAACAGTCAGGAATAATCAAATGAAGAACAAATAGTACAATTTAAATAAGAAGGACAAGTAATCAAAGAACCGTTGTCATCATATCATACAAATAGGATTCTTATAAGCAGAAACTCTTATAAGCAGAGACTCTTATAAGCGGACCACTAGCTAGTGTACAAGTCAAGCTCTTGGTTGGGGGTCATACAGTGTTGACGACTTCATTGACCACGTCTAGAATGGGTTATCTGTCGAAGCTGGTTTGATTGTTTAGAATGTTTGTGTCACCTGCTTTAATGTACCTTCTGGTCTCCAGGGATTCATATGGGAGGATGCGTTTGTGGTCCCGTTCATGCTTGATTATGGTCATAATGTCGTAAATAGTTCCGAATGAGTGTTTATTCCTTATTAAGTGATTAGTGAAGGCTGAATTTCCATCATTATTAATCCAAGATCTTCGGTGGTCAGCAAACCGTTCTTTGAAAGTTCTTTTCGTTCATCCAATAGAAAATGCCATACAGTTAGGACCAGTTAATTTATATACACCACTGGAAGAGTATATGTCCTCTCTATCTTCATGTCGTTCTTTTGGATTGAGAACCTACTTGCAGCGTTGTTCTCTAATTGGTGGAATGACCCCATATATTCCTTGTCAGATGCCATCTGGATTGTAGTTGTAACCTATCCTGATGATGAAGTTTATTCGAAATGCGTAGGTTCTTATTAACTACTTCTACCAGTTGCTAATTCTCAGATATCCTTTTATTGATCTCATTACTAGCAAATTAGACCACAATGCAGTTAACAGTTCTCAAGTTATATTTGAGCATGATAAATCTGAATGACAAGTAAAAATTATGACAGTCGATTAAAATTATTTTATGCAAAGATATGCAGAAATTTCTAGCCTTTCAATACTTTTTGATATGACAGAATATATGAGATGCAGTAGATTAAATGAAAATCCCAGAGACAGAAAAAAGCGACTCTCTCAGTGAGCCAAACAAAGAGCAACATGACCGAGTGATACATAATTTTAAGACAAGTAGGCAAAACTTCAAAAATATTAATTATGTAGGTTGACCAAAAGTCCTGTATTTTTCAGGACAGTCCTGCTTTTTTGTTTTTTTATTTATTTTTTATATAATTTAAGTATAAGTTATCAGTTTTACATTGTTATCATTAAGTTATCAGTAATGTGTTTTCATTGAATTTTCAAAAATACACCATAGTGCTACGAATTTTGCAAGAAATTTTTAAGATAGTAATCCTGCAATTATGTCCTGCATTATAATCCTGCATTTTCTTTCAAAATCTGGTCACACAAGTATTATGACTTTCTTTATTTCTAGGCGACCGTAAGTCGCACGGGTTTAGATAGTTTATTATTAAACAGCACTTTTAGACAAAAATTTTATCCAATGGAGGCCGCCTTTGCAACCCGAACGCGCAAAGGAACACGGGAATGTTGTGAATTTGAGCAAAACAGTGCCAAATAGATCACGGAGCAAGAAAGAAGAACAGACGCGACACGCGATGACGTTTTCCGAATACGGATTACAGCGACATCTGGTGCACTGGAATCAACTAAATAAAACAGCTAATAAATGAAAGCTGTTCGTATTTTTCCAGAGAATCAGAGACTTTACTTTATATATGACGTCATTTAACATTCCATTTCTGTTTTTTCATTGGATAACAAGATTTTATCCGCGCGCAGTTTGTACGGTAATTAGTTTCATATTCAATTAATATTGTTGCAAAGTTCGCACATTCAAATTGTTTAATGTGACGAACTCACACGTTCTCCTTTGTTTATAGTTTGAGAAGAATGACATCGTTCGAGAATATTTTCAAAGCAGGGAGAATGTTCTTCGCCTGCTGGCGATCATTTACAAATGAATTTTAAACTACAGTATTTAAAGGCTTCGCTGATAAAGGGAGGAATCAATATCACAGAAAAATTAATTGTTTTTTTAGAATTATGTGAAAAAGATGAGTTCCTGTTCTGTTAAATGGTGCAGCAATATTAAAGCTAGAAAAATAAAAATAAAAATGAAAATTAATTTTTCATTAATGACTGCATTACACTATGGGAAATTAATGTGTTTTCCTGCAAGCTGCTGATATTGCTATGGTCTAACAGATGTAAGATTTTTTGTATAGATTTCTGTTAGAGTGGCGTTTCTGTATTACTCTCTTATTCTGTGAACTAGAATAGAACGAGCAGCTGAAGCATGACCACCGAGAGAGAGGGCCTTCACATGGAATCTGAATACATTTTTACATCATCATAGATAGTGTAGGCTATATTCAGGGCTTCTTGGTTTTAGAAACAGGAATACAATTCACATTATATGGTGGGTTGATTCAGATAAAATGAGACGACTTTGCAGTTCTGTTACGATGGTGTAATACCATGGCGCCACGATCGGTTGTGTTTGATGTGAGAACCACGTTGTTGGACTATCGCCTGGCACCGTAATATCCACTGAAGTAGGCTGAGTTCGTTCCACACCTGCTGACACACTTTCCATAGCCCATCAACGGTTCTTGGTCGGCAACTTCCGAGCCGACGTTTCAGAAGACGAAAACCACAGAAATTCGTCGTTTCAGGAGAGCAAAACCACAGAAAAATCCATCGTCAGGAGATTTTACAGGCACGTGAGAGAAGGGAATAACTCGTATGCCCATCTCCTGTTCCATCTTCCTGTAGTAAGCCACAGATGACTTGGCAGTGTGGCTTGATGCCTTGTCCATGTGGATCCTAACTTTTGGTTGCTCACCAGGGTACAGACGTGGGATATCCTGCCGATATATGTGGTCCATTACATTACTCTGGAAGTAAGCTGCATTAATTTTACAATTTCCAGGAACTCGACGAATCGTGAGCAGTCCACATGAGCAATATCCGGCAACCACCACGAAGCCCTTTGAAAACTTTTCCTTGCACCTTCGGACAAAATCGGACCTGGCCTTGCCCCTTCTTTCGCGATAGTAAATTGCCCTGGGTTTGTTGGTGTCATTTTGGTGCACCCAAGCTTCATCCAAGGAGACAACCCACTTCCATCGGTCACCTGCAAGATGGTTTTCATACAGTTTTCTAGCGATGGTGAATCATTCCTGCACGTGCCTGGCCGACATTCTGTGACCGCGCGCTTTATGACGTCGCTCCAGCCCAAGATTGTCATGAATTATTCTGGAGACTGTTGCCTGTGAAATACCTTTCCTTTGGGCTAGACTTCTCTGTGTGGGGGGATTTTCTTTCAGCACTTCAGACCGGATTTCTCGCACCACCTTAGCTCGGCGTGTTGGCTGGGGCTTGTTTCAGGTCTGCTTCTCTGCTCATCCACCTTCATTAGATGGTCGCGATTTGTTCTTTTTGATTATTCGACCCACAGTAGCTTTGGATACCACAATACCATTGCGTTTGCATAATTCCACAATGCACGAAAGACTGAAGTTAGCGTCGGAAAGGCCAAACATATACCCTTCCCAAAAAGCTGTGATTTTGGAAGCCATGTTTCAGCACGAAATTTCCCAAATAACAGCAAATCCCCATGAATGGTGGACGAGTCATGCAAATCACATTCCGTCTAGGTCATACGCAGAGTTTAAAGTCGTCTCATTTTATCTGAATCAACCCTCCGTAATCTTTTTGGCTTTGTTTTATGCAGACCATACCCGAGGTCATAATATTCCTGTGTTCTTTTGCGCATTTGGGTTTCAATAGCGGTCTCTAATGGCTAAAATTTTTTGATCAGAAATGCTGTTTATTCAAAAATAAAGGCAGATATTAATTTTTTTCATGTGGACTAGTTTTGAGACTTAGTTAGTAAAAATATTAAAAAATTTTTTCACTATAGGTTCACTTTAAAATCCTGTCACTCCTGGGCATTTCGGTCGCCTTACTTGTTTGGTTCTAAACTAGCCTATTTTAATACTTGAAAAAGGATACTTATTGTTGCACCTGCTACTGTTTGGAAAACCAGTTTTAGATGAAGATACTAGCATAGGCGTATGTATATTTGTTAGATTGACTGACCACTCTAAACACTGTTGATAATCTAACACGGGTAGATGAGGACTGTCATTTTGATGATGTCTCTTTAAATAATTGTGTTAGTTGCAAATGTGTTGGTCAAAATTTTTTTTTTAGCTTCTCAGGTCTTCTTTAGGCTTTGTTTACAATCTAAGTCTTCACTTGACGCTTGTGTTTTAGTTGACATTTTTAGTTTTATAAATATATTTCACTTTCACTTTTCACTTTCACTTTTTCCTTACAAAATTTGACCTAGGGGCGTTCAAATTTGGCCTAGGCTTTATTTTTTGTACATTTCATCGTTGTAAAAATCTAAACTTTCATTGTTGGGATAACAACTACCGCCTGTCATTGAAATGCACCAATAATCATCATGTTGCCATGGCAACCGATTGATTGATTAAACAAAATGGCGGACAGCGATTGTTTGATTAAACAAAGTGGAACAGCGCATAATCATCAAGTTTCTCTACACTGAAGGCGTGAAAGCATCTGAAATTTTACAGAGACTTCAAAGTCTGTTCACTGAGTAATGTTTGTCTTGGTCATCTATCTTTGCTTGGTGCCAAAAGCGAACAAATGAACTGGTAAGTGACAACAGGCAAATTCATGTCCAATAATCAGTTTCAATATGGAACATCAGCAGTGGCAGCATAGAGACCATCATCCATCATAAGCTGAAATTTAATAAAGTTGGTGCCAGCAGGGTTCCTAAGTAAGTCTCAGAGGATCACAAAACCACCCGGGTGAAATCTGATCAATGCTGCTGCAGCGATATCACAGGGAAGGTGACAGCTTTTTAAGACATTTTGTGACCACCTACGAGACATGAATTTATCACCATACTCTTGAAAGCAAGTGTGCGAGCACTGAGCTGCGACACATTGACTCCCACGATCCGAGAAATTCAAGATGGCACGTCAACAAGGAAAGTGATCATCAGCAACTGTATTCTGAGACATTAAGGGTATCATTCATATCAGATTCCCGGAAAAACGTGAAACCATAAAATCACCCTACAACTGTGACAGTTTGAGGACGACCCTGAGGCTGGCACTAAGGAATAAGTGACCAGGACTCTTTACCAGTGGTGTTCGTTTTTGCAAGACAATGCCAGGACACACATAGCCAAACTCACTATGGACACACTGAAGGAACTCAAATGGGACATTTTACAACATCCTCTTTACAGCCCGGATCTCTCCCCTTGCGACTAACACTTTTCGGAACATTGAAAGAGTTTTAGGGAGGGCAGAGTTTTGGCTACATTGAAGAAAGGAAAATGCTGTCCTGAAGTTTCTTTCGACATCATGGAGAGTTCTTTGAGAAATTTCTGGTGTGTGTGTTTTTTGAGTTTCGTAATTTTATAAAAAATAAAGTCCAGGTCAAATTTGCAGGCTCCTCATATCTTCATTCTACATAATTGTAAGTGGTACGATGAAAGATAAGACCAACAGTGTTCAAAGCATTTTTAATATTCTTAGTAAAAGTCTCAAGTTTATGTCCAGTTGGGTTTGTGACATACACTGACATGCCAAATGTCATGGGTTAACACCTAACAATGTGTAGAACATCCTCCTACCCAGCAAAGTGCCACAGTGCGACGTGGCATTGATTCCACAAGCTTGCCAACCATTCTGACTGAAAGGCTTCCCACAATTGCCTATTGTGGAGCCACCACTGGCTTGCACAAGGCATGCTTGGCAACTTGGCTCCATGGCCTTCATGGAGACTGTGCCACACACGAGCCCTACCATTAGGTCGTATCAGCTGGAATCGAGATTCATCAAACCTGGTCATACGTTTTCAGTTGTTAAGTCTCCAGTTGATGTGTTCAAGGGCAAGGGCATCCTCATGGCAATGGGATGCCTTCATCTGCATATCCAATGGATACCAGATTTCATTGCACAGTTCGCATTGATACAGCTCTAGTACTACCTTGGTTAAAATCTGATGTCATCTGGCATAGCATCAGTTAACTGTCATTGGTGACCATCCTACTCAAATGCTGCTCGTCCTGTTCATTGAGAAGGTGTGGTCGACCACTGAGTTGTCCATGGTGGGAAGTAATGCTGTAGAGTTGCTATTCTCGGTAGACTGTGGACCGTGGGATGTTGAATTCTTGAGCCACCTCTGATATTGAATAACCAATATGTTGTTTTCCACATACCAGGCCACATTCAAACTCAGCTAGCTCTCGTTGTGTAGCGTAACTCACCTGATTTGCATGTTTATACGGTTTGCACCAATACTACTGTTACTTGAAAAATAGTCCATGGCTATCCACAGACTTCTGGCATGTGAGTGTAGAAAGAATGGCAGTCAAAAATAGGAATTATATTCTGAAATTCAATTTAATCAACATTAATAAAATTAGGTCTAAGAGTTATAAGGCAATGTTTACCCTCATTAAGAGGCAACTGGAATTTCATATTCATTGTAATTGCTAAATGGTCAAATAGTGGTCGAATGGTCAAATATTGGTATTTTATCAGCGTTTATAGATGCTGTAGTAGAAAAATGATCAATAATCATACCACTTGTGGTAGTTTGTCGAGTGCGAAAAAATATGACAGGGATAGTGCATATCGTCAGATAAAACGAAATGTTATGATTTTCGAATCTGGCAGCCTGGCTTCAAAGCTGCAGTTAACAAAGTCGACACGCTGACAAAAGAACTCCTCTCCGAGGAATAGACCAAGAGAAAAAAGTAAAATAAAATCGGAAAATGGAGATTGTTGAACGTGTATGCAGGTGCAATTCAGGATCCAAGCAGGAGGAATAAAAGAGGTGGAACAAACAAACGAGATAGAGAGTGTCATTTCATCATCATGATGTGTAGTGGTTTTGTTCCAACAGACATTACTGACCATTTTCTGACCATGAGCTAGAGTTCAGCCACAACCTCAATGATGTTACAAGCACGATTATTAGCCAGCGACTGGAATTGATAAAGAGGCTGCGACAACTTCATGTTTCCTTGTTCACATTAAGACAATCCGAAGGTAAGAGAGCCTTCAGGCATAAAGCAAAAGGGTGAGCCTAGGGTAAAGACTTTGGTTGTTTTCATCGTTCTTATTTATGTATTAAAGGAATGCCACATGGTAAGAGGATTGAAGGATATTAATCACTGCTGAAAGGGTGAAAGCAAGGGAGGCCGCCCAATAACATCATTCACAGTTGAATAGTTTGGACGGACCATGGAACTAAAGCTCTTTCCATTATGAGAAAAAATTGTTGGGAACCATGGTAAATCCTGGTAACATTGAAACTGACTTTCATTATCATGTTTCCCAAAAATGACGTTTTCCTTCTTACCTAACAAGAATATTTACTCACGGAAAATACCATAGTGGTTCCACTTAGGTCTGTCCAAAAACTATAGTAGCCCATCAGAGGAGGCATCCGAGGAGAAGGATTCAATTATGTCAAATCTTCCTGAAAGAGGAGGGTCCCACGACTAGTCACATTCAACCCACAGCGAAAGCCGTCATTAATGCTAGATGCTCTGGGGTCTTGCCACGCTTATGCGAGGGGGGAAATTGGTTCAGGCTAGATTACTCACTTTTTAAAACTTTTGAGTCATAAGCTCATTCTTAGAAATGTGCCTGCCCAAAGCATGAACTTCATGAATCTAATATTTATATATTTAAAGGACCCATGGACAAGAATCGCTGAATACAACGAAATAAAGGTCTAAAAAGCGATATAGATACTAATGCGTTTATTGCCAACGCGTTTCAGTTTACACCATCATTACGGGCATTTACAGAAGTAATAAGTGGGAAATATGTTATGGAAATATATACATAATGAGAGTGACAGGACCACCAATCAGTTATGAGAGTCACTGAATTGAGGTTTACAAAGCCAGAATTGCGACTGGAGGAAAGTGATTGGCTTATTATAAAGTCAGAAATATGACCAAGAGGCAGACCTGGTAGAAAAATTTATTTTTTCTTCCAAAAGCTTGCCTTCTTCAGTTGACTTATCTCCAGAGGTTGATGCTTTCTGATATAGCAGTAACTTTAAGGTTTTACAAACTAACCCAGAATCGACCAGTACTAGTGTTTCAGCCCAGGAAGAATTCCAGATCATCATCCCAACAACTGTTTAGGCTACTTTAGCTGAAACATCCTCGTGTAAAGGTGATCAGTGTATTGCAACTCAGAAGTTAATGTGCATTAATATTGTAAATTATACTTTCAGTTGTATTTATAACAAAAATGATACATAGAATTAAATTAATTTGGATTATAACCATTGTTCCATTAAATCTTTGATTTAAAATTCCAAATTGATTTTTTTCCTTCCTTCACACTGACACGTTGTTTACATCCTCTTAATATCACTGGTCGGCAAAAAAGAAAAAAAGTCGGGAGCAAGAACTTTGTCATGTGATGTTAATTGACTTTAGTGTGCTGAATCCAAAGCTGTTTACAGATTGATTCTATCACATCTAGTTTTCGATAAATTCTTATTTAAATAAATAACTAATATTGACATATTAAATACGTATTTATTATGAAAAAAGTACAAAACTCTTAAGCATGACATGACTTCTATGATATAAACTTAAATCTTAAATAAATTAAAATACTAATATAACATAAAAAATAACTATTTGGTCGATCGCTTTCTTTTATAAGTTTTATCTGTTGTTTCACGATTGATTTCCCTGCAGAAATCATCTAACATTGCAGGAGACCACTTGCCGTTACATCTTTTTTCGATGTGCGCAATATCTTGATTAAACCTCTCACCATGCTCATCAGACACGGCACCAAAATTTTCTTGGAAAAAAATCTAAATGCGAATGCAAGAAGTGTATTTGTAATGACTTGCTTCATCCGAGTTCTTGATATGAAGAAAGAAGTTCTTGTACCAGTTCTTTGCAGCCCTTAAATTTCCAAGAAAATTGTGACATATGTTTTCAAAAGCTACCCATGCTCTTTTTTCTTTATTGACCAACTTAGATTTGAACAATTGGTCTTTAAAGATTTCTCTGATTTAGGGACCAACAAATTTGCCTTCCTTCAATTTGGCCTCACTTATGCGTGGAAATTTACTTTTCAGGTATTTACACGCCTCTCCATCTCTATCCATAGTTTTTACCAATTTTTTATTAAGCCTAATTTGATATGTAGTGGCAGCAAAAATATTTTTTGGCTGTCAACCAAAGGCTCTTTTGCGGAATTGGTTATAGTATCAAAACTAGACGTGCTAGATAAATTCTGGTTACATATTTGGATTTAGTGCGTTGATATGTATCATTTCCATTTATAAAATGTTTTGCTCATATTTTGATGCCGACCAGTGTATTTATACGTGAGAGTGAGATCCGAACAGGGCACAAGTATCACATATAATGTCTGTGTCATATGTTTTATTTTTAAAATTATGGTTGAAATCGCCAAAAATCACATTACATTTATTTTGATATAATAGATTTAATTGTTATGTAGTTTGGCCTATATAGCAGTAATAAATTTTCAGTCATTTTGGAAACAACATTCCGCAATGAGTATCCCATACCATTTCCATTATTTAAGTTAACATTATTTAATTCAGATTGTACGTTAAAAAGTTGATCACTATCTACTGAATCTTTCTTGTTTGATATGCAGTTAATTAACTCATCATTTTTTTTTGCCCCGTTAGCTTTCACCGATGATATAGACTGAATTTGTAAGCAAATCGATTTTCGAGTATAGATTATATAATTCTTAATGTGTATTTTTACATTATTCACTGTCTCTGTTAAAGTTTCATTTATTGAAGCATTTTTCCTAGTACAACAGTGCAGTGAATCAGGTATTCACTAATTTCGTATTTGCAATGTCGGTTTTATCCATTAACCTCATGGCAAAACCATTTTTCGAATTCAGGTTTTGGGCAAATAAATCATTGCAAAGTATTTCTTGAGAATATTAAAATAATTGATCGGCTTCATTAATATTTATAGAATGATTTGGGAGAATGCAGTCTTCATCATTTATTAGCTTAACAATTATCTTTTTTTTAACCAATATATTACAATGACATTCTCTATGAACACACATGGTGATCTTCTCCCCTACATCGGTAAAGGGTGGTCTTAATTCTGCTTTCCAACCAATCTTTCAACATATTCAAACATAGCTCATTTTTTTTCTTTTGGTCATCTTATGATATTTGATTTTATATACCTTTTGTAATAAATCCTCCATGAAAACAAATTGCTGGGTTTATTCATCTTTAGTTCATAATCACATTTGTCTTCCAGGAGTTCAGCTTTAGCCTGGCCTTTCTTAGCCGCCATTATGCTATTTTCCAATGACCAATAAACATTCCTTGCTGATCTAATACCCTGGTTACACATTAGCATTTCGGGGGAGAATCGTATCATTTCCCTGAGTTTTCTCATGTCACTTGTCGAGGAGGAAGGGAAACAAACAACGAAAATAGACTATCACAATTCCGAAGATAAGCCAAGCAACACTCACAGATAAAAATTTTAAAGAATAACATAATAATTTTTTCAATTAGATTTTATAAGATGTACTGAGATCACCAAATTAAAATTTAATAATATGAAATTTAATTAAAATATAAGTGTTGTTTTCTTTAATACCGTTTTCGTGTGTTGCTCTACCTCACCCATTTTATATATGTGAGACTACGAGAGATACGAGAACCAGTCAGGGAAAAAATATTATATTCCACGCAAACGCAAGTTTCTAAACAATGAAAAACGTCGGGAGCTTTGGACTGTGTGAACTCAAAGACTTGTCATCGTATGTATCGGAACTGAGGTTGCTCCATTCCCTCTACAAGATTCCTATTTTCTTTTTCAAAAAATTTGACTAATGGTTGCTGCATTTCTATTGTCCTATCTTCTATGTCTACAATTGTTTATGCTGATGATGTTTCTCTTTCATTTTATAGATCTAATCTTCCGCTATTAATTATTGAAAATAAATCTTGCAATTCTTAGCTCTTGGAATGCAGCCAATTCATTACGACTTAATTTAGAAAAACTTAATTTGTGAATTTCTGTCAACGCAATAAATTATTTGTCAGTTCCGATTTACAGTTACAATATGATCAATAACTAAATTCCCCAACTATTGAGTTTAAATTTTTAGGACTTTACTTAACGCATTTATCCTGGAATGCCCACAGCAATGCTCTGTTGGTGGGTTTAAATAAAAAACAAAGTTTTGTACCTGGTTTGAACTACTAGGTTGATTATATTGTTAATTCTATATGAAGGGCTCTGGGCAATTAGGACGTAACCCGCAGAAAGAATTTTTTGACAAAAGTGAAGTTATACCTCTAAGCTCAGTGAGGGAAGGGTTCATAATATTGTTCCTAATAACAGAAGAAACACCTCTTATCCGCAAAATATTTTTACTGGTCATATACGTATTTAGAACCCTTTGGGTTCATTATTCAATGTCAAAGGAATAATGAACCCAAAGGTTTCAATTTTCAATACTGTTCCTGTCAACGAAATTGGCAGTAACCTTACAGTATAATAGAGGGACAACAGAATTTCCAACTAGTTTCGCCATTTATTCCCGGCTTTATCAAGGATAACACAACAAGAGGCTTGCAGGCCTTTATTCATTGGATGTCTTTCTAATATTTTCTTTTTAGTTTACACTTCTGTATACTCCATTCTTCAATCTCTTAGTTTACTCTGTACCATGATTTTGTATATAAAGGCCTGCAAGCCTCTTGTCGTGTTATCCTTGATACAGCCAGGAATAAATGGCAAAACTAGTTGGAAATTCTGTTGTCCCTCTGCTATACTGTAAGGTTACTACCAATTTCGTTTTGATATCTCTATGAATCTGTATATCTGTATGGCTGATGTTTTGCTTTCCTTTGATTGCAGTGTACTTGTGCAATTATTATTGAAACATGCTGTAAATGGTTTTCGCAATCAGTAATTTTTTTTTGATGAAAAATAGGATAGAAAAGGTTCCTGGTTCGAATCCTAGCTGCGGAATTTTCTTTCTTCTTTTTTTGTCATTAATTTGAACAGGTGAGGTTGGCATACAATAAAACCCTCACTGAACATCTTCTGACTTATTCAGTAATTATTATATTCAGTAAGGTTTTCTTTCTGTGAGTTACGTTCTCATGGCCCAGAGCTTTTCATTTAATGCTTTAATTCATTCCTCTTTATGTTACGGGATTCAGTTCAGGAGATTCAAAACTGCTTATAATTTAGCTCGATTATATCAACTTCAAAAATAGTTCTTAAAAATTTTACTAAAGATTCGTAAACCCAATTCTGTTACGCATTTTTTATTCAACCTTATATACAATAAATGCATACCAAATTTACATATTACAGCTCTGTTTATTCATGAGATAATTAATTCTCACTTAGTCCTTTCAACGCAAGATATTAATTCTCACAATTGTTACCATTCGTATTCCACTTAATCTGCTTTTATTATACGCTCAAGCATAATTTTATTATACACCGTTTCATGCGTTACAATTACAAAAGGAGAAGCATCTCCTTTACTGGTATCAAATGGTGGTCTATTCTTCCCGAATCTGTTCATATCATACCTTCAATCAAAGTATTCAGAAGTTAAAATTTTGGTTATTTTCTAATAATGTTATGCTAACAGATGTTAGTCAATGTTTTATATTTTTTGTTGTATGCTGATACCAAACGGGGACCTAACATGTCAATTACTGGCAAAGCGGACCCCAATGGGTCACTATTGTCTTTAAATCAATATATAAAACAATAAAAAAAAATGAAAAAAAATTCGCAATAGTGCTAAAATTTTCTTAGTGTGGCATTTTCTCTTTGGAATGTTGTATTTTGTGAAAATAATTTTTTTAGAAGGAGTCACTTAGTTTGTGGATTGCATTAATTCTTTTATATCATTAATTAAAATACCACTTCACCACCATAAATTTGTCTTATTTTCTAAAAGTTATTTTCTTAATTATTTATCTAATTTAACTTTTATAGAAATAGCTTTTCTGAGTATTCATTTCCTTTTATCTTGGGGTCTAAAAATTATTGCTTCTTAAATAAACAAATTATTTATATATGTACTTTCCAGTTGTTTCCCAAATTGTTATTTTTAGAAAATTAAAAATATAATGAAACACCTAAATATTTTGACATCAAAATGAATGAAAAGATCACTTACATTACACGGATTTAAGAAAAAAACTTTTAATAATATCCACGTCATTAAAATCTTGGCAGGAAAAATTATAGCTTTCATTGCATACGAATAATATTTCAGAAATTAGCTAAGAATCAGAGATAAAAGTAATTCTATCTGTCTAATATGGCAGTCAAGGTTCTCAGGTTTTTTTACTTTTAAAAAAAGGATTGCTTAACAACGATAACTGAGATACTTATTGAAATTCTTCTTTTTATTCGTGTAACAATGGATCAAATTTAATAGTTGCATTAAATTTATTGCAATGCTTGAAAATTTAAAGGTGAGAGGATTTACGAGTAATTTTCTCTTCATCTTTATATGGACACCATTTTAATTATAATTAGAAAAATCTTGTTATTACATTTTCATAGTTAAGAACGAATCAAAATATCACTTTTTCTAATATATATGTATATATATTATTTTTAAATTAACGAGTACAGTTCCAACATGATATATATAATCATATATTTTATGTTCTATCCTCCAGTGGTGAGTAATATTTTTTCTTTCATTTTATATCAGAGTTTTATGATAAACAGGATTTTTTTATAATTTAACGATTAGACAAAAAGAGAAAAGCAAAATATTTTCCATTTATAATGTATTATTTAAAATTAGGCATAATTGCACATAATTACATAATTTTGCAAATAAAATTAATTTCATTACATATTTGATGAGAATACATTTGTCATTTATCAGTCTGAAATACCTTATTCAAATGTGCTACTTTATATAGCTTTTTCAACAATAAATTCTCTCTAGATTGTTGTCAGTAAATGTAGGCATTACTGAAATTCTTCATTTTAATATTTGTATCTTCAAGAAAGCATTTTTTTTCACAATACTGTATTAAATATTGAATTATTATTTTATTTAATAAGAAAAAAATAAATGACGAAACAGACCTTTCTCTTTTTGAGAGAACTGATTGGCAGAACTTCCATCTTCGCCATCTGAAAGGCAAAATTGTGACATTACCAAGAAAGTAGTGTAAATTAATGATGTAATTGTAAGCATCTAAAGATTTGTACACGATGAAATTGATCTCAAATTTAATAAGACTTCATATTTTTCATTACCTATTGTTCTCCGCGAATTGGGGCTATGATTATACAATAGCAGTAATTTATTTAAGCGCCATCACCAGATATTGATAAGCATTTTGTAAAGGTTAAATTTTGAAATGAATTTATCTCCTTATAATGGGTAAAAAATTGTGAAATAATAAAACAAAATTAAAATTAAATTAGAGTCACAAAATTTTTTCAAGTTTGGTGACTCTAATTTAATTTTAATTTTGTTTTATTATTTCACAATTTTTTACCCATTATAAGGAGATAAATTCATTTCAAAATTTAATTAATATTTAACCTCCTTACATCAATAATTTTGTAAAGGTATTGTTCAATGTACTCATAGTCGTGTTGATGCTTTAGTAAACTTATTAAGTCTGGGGATAATACCTCAGCTGATATTACAAGTGTTTTATTACAAATTTGCAGGGCATGAAGTTTTTACTGAAAATTGGCAAGTATTACAAAAGATGAGGTAAAAGTATACATTGTGCTCCATGAATTCAGTTTTATGGCGAGATGAAAAGAAGAATTAAAGTTTTCTAATCGGAATAGTTGATAATTAACCTTTAAAAAGAACAGTATGAAATGGCAACAAATTAATCGTCCCTAAGAAGAATAGAAAAGTTGTGAAAGCTCTGCCATAAACTATTTTTAACTCTATTTGCACTTTTTAACTCTGGTATATAGATTATATATAATCTAACACATGGTAATTAGAATATATAAAAGAACCCTATTTTCCCTGTCTCATCATATCGGTCGAATGATTTACGAGGGGTGATCAGAAAGTAATGTCGCGTATTTTTTACTCTAAAACCATGACCAGGAAAAAATAAACACATTTTAGGGAGATGCGTGTAATTTGGACCCCCTACGGGAAAAGGGCTGTAACTTCTATACATAGTGGTGTAGCTCCAATTTTCAAACGTAGGTATATGTAGACATTTTGGGCTATCTTTTGGTCCATTATTTTTATGGAATACTATAAAATATGGGTTTTATATGAAATTAAAAATTTTGCATTCATTTTGAATTACACAACGGGGGTGTAAATAGAACCAGGTAGTCCAATTACAACAATAGGCCGAGTAATAGCAGAAAATTTGATTTGACTTATGTGTTTATTACTGCACTATGAAAAATACAAATGATCAGCAACCCTATGGAATGTATTAAATGAGCTAATAACCTAATTAAATAACGTGTGGGTTAAGATTATATATTCAATAAAATCTTGTAAACATTCCAAGGAGGAGTTTTAGCAGTGAAGAGAAAAATACATTGATAAATTTTTTTAAAAAATTAATCCTCCCCCACTCCCCCAAATAGGGAAAGACAAGTGGCAGATCTTGCGGACATACATTTTATCCCTTTATTTGCACTTTTTACCTCTCCTCAAACTTTTTAATCAAAAATTTGATTTTCTCCAACGTAATATGTAGAAAATGTAAAACACCTGATATCTTCTTTCCTTTCTGATCATTTCTGAACGTATGATATATGCCATATGTTGCCACAGTTCTAAGGACCTAGTGACTGCCACCCTTGCAAATCTAACCCCACTGTAACAATTGACCCTAAACTTCTAGTAATGTAGATCTTGTCTAGTGGAATCTGGATAGTGAATTTCACACCTTTACGTATGTAAGGTTTTGAGATTGTTAATTATCCAGATTTAGAATTTAGAATATTTAAATTAATTATAGAAATGAGTTATTCTTATTCGCGTGCTTAATTGTTTAATTGGGATTTCTGAATTAAGATTTTTTTAAAGTTTTCGAAGGATTGAATGTGAAATGGAATGGAATAAAGTTTATTAAATTACTTACCGTATTTACTCGATTCTAATGCGCACTTTTTAGCTGATATTTTTTAACTTAAATAGGTACATATTGTACTAAAACATGTTGATTTTGATTTTTCAATAAAGTTATAAAAATGATTTTGGTGCAGGAATAATTTTTTTTTCAAAAATGGTCTCAAAAATCAGCAAGCACCTTTCTTTCGAAGGCGCCTTAGAATCGAGTAAATACGTTATTTATTTTTTGCGTGGGTTTAAGAGTTGCTAATAAAGAACCACTTTTCACGTTTGACAAAACGGGAGAAAGTGAGATTCATCTTACATATCATTGTTTTAGTTGTTAGGTTCGTGTTTAAGGACCTAAAGAATATTGAACGAGTTAGACAAGTAAATGGAGATGAACATGAGAACCGGATGGTCAGATAGAAAGAATGAAAGAGAGAAGTAAAAATTGAACTTTAGAATCTAAAGTGAGAAAAGAGACGAATGGTGATCACATGAATGTCGAGTTCTTGTTAATACAGAAACAAATAGTTAATAAATACAACTGAAAAATAAAATAATAATTAACAAATAACAAAATAATTAATAAATATATAAGTAGAATCAAAATAAAACTAAAAAATCAAATAAAGAGCTGACGTTTCGGATAGAGCCTATCCTTAGGTGATTTTGTGAGCATGGTAGGTACAAACTTTGTCGCAAAGCTTACGGAGCTGAAAAAAGTAGGAGGGTGGTTGGCTTTTAGTCATCTGTTTTGTGTTGATTGTAGTTTTGTGGAGCTGCGTGAGTTATAAGTGTGGTCTGGCGGAAGTGTTAGAGGTAGAAGGTGGGCGTAAAAGTGTGTCAAGCATTTGTGTAGTGTTCTGTGAAGGTGTAGTTGTGAGAATTCGGTTAATGGGGGAGAGTGTTGGGGAAGTAGGGACATTGTGAATGGTGGGTGGGGTTGTGTCAGTGGAAGTTAATGTGTGGATGGTGGGAGTAAATGTACGTGTCTGCTGAAAGGTTGGAGGGACTGAAGGTGAAGTTGTTGAAATATGTATTGGTGAAACAGTTAGTGTAGGGGTGTTGTCGGAGGTGTTCTGTGGTGCATGATTGTCAGTGTCTTGTGTAGTGTTGGAGATAAGGTTGAGTGCGGCGAGAGGTTGACAATATCTAAGTACGTTGTGTGAAACCAGATCCAGACCCTTGTGTGACAAATGTAGCCCATCCTTGCAAATGTGGATAGGAGAGAGTGGACAGTGTTGTAAAAAGTGAAAACGTTTAGAGGTGCTGGAAAGAATCTGTGCTAATGTATTGAATCGTGAAATGTTTTTGTTAAGTCTTGAGGTGTTCTGTGAATGTAAGGGTCTGTGGAAATTTGTGTGGCGTGGATGAAACAGTTAGAGTAGGTGTTTTCAAACTTTTGATTGACAGGGAGATTCACCTTTCTTGTGATGATGACCAACATTTCAAAACGTTTTATTGGCTATCGAAATTAAATCTGTGTTGTCCGTAATTCTAAAGAAATTTAGTCAGTAAAAATGTAACGGTTCCCTTAATCGGGTGGGTGGCATCACTGCACAATGTAGGAATTTTAATTTGGTCTACATCTGGTAATCAAATGATTCCAGATGAGAAATTCTAAATCCAGTTTTAGTTTCACATTTAAGTCCAGTGTCTTCATTAATTATGTCCATACTAAATTAAGTTTAATTTTGCTTGAAACGAGGTATTTTAATGATTTGAGTAATTTGAATAGTTCATGAAGTGCTAATGTTAGTCCAAGAATGTGTACCCAGCCATTAAAGATACCCAGTTGCAATCTTCAAGCCACTTCATTAGATGAGACCACCTCCTCCAGATGATCCTGACGAGGCAATTGAGAGAGAGAGAATAATCAAGAAATATAAAAAGATGTAATGAGACTGAATCTTAATCAGAAGTTTACCGTTAAGAAGAAATTACAACCCAATTGTAATTAAAAATATATTAACGAGAGAATAATAAATAGTCCAATCTTATCCGACTTTTGAGTCTGCATTTTCCTTTCAAATATAAGATTATTTGTATTGCCTGTTCGCAATTAATAAGAATAGGACCTTTTTTATAAAAGGGTGCTTAGTTCTTTTATCCACCTGGCTGTTAACAAACGTTACAGTGCGTGCGTGTTTATAGGCTACTCTCAGTTTTGTTAAGACCTAATTATTTATTAGAGAAGGAAAACTAAACTAGTTTTGAATTCAAATTTACGCTTAATATGAATAAAATGGTACAAGAATTAAATAAAAAAATTATATATGTTCTACAAGCAATCATACATAAAAAAAAGAAAAAATGAATAATGACAACATTCCTTTTAAATATTTCAATTAGTAACTTTCTTTATTTTCTTATCATTTTTCTTTCTATTCACATCCGACGACTTTATATTTACTCTCTAAATTGGTTCTATTTATCTCTATTGTTGATCTAGAAAGAGTTTAAATTATAAATTTAAATCTGGGTATTCTTTTTTTAATGGGGTAAATCGTAAATTAAATATAATAAAAAATGAAATAAAATTGGTGACTTTATATTTATTTTGTTTTTTATTACATTTAATTTACGATTTCCCCATTAAAAGGAGAATAACCAGATTTAAATTTATCTATTTATCTTTAACATGGGTTCAAAATCGAATATATTTATTAACCACTACAGTAAGTTTAAGCAAGATTACTTGTAATAGAAATAATAATTTCATCTTTCCTAATCCCCTTGCTTTTAAAATTATCAAATATAATATTGCATTTCTTTAATATAATGAGTAATTCATCTCATGGTTATATTAAGCACCCTTTAGATAAGCAAGTGAATTGTTTTCTTGGTTGTGCAGACCCGGATGAGTTTTAGAAAAGTGTCGGCGAGACCTTATATACACAGAACATGGCATCAATAATCTCGTCTATTCAAGTAAATACAAACCTGAACCAATATATTTAGTAAAATATAAACAATAAGAATTTGTAAGAAAAAAAAGGCTTCTCATCAATTTGTGTCTCATCCTTCTCTAAATATATATATCCGTTCATAAGAAAAAAAAAGCTTTTCATGGCCATGGAAAATAGATTATACGTATACTCTTTTTGACTAGTCAGTGGTCTTGCTTCTCAAGAATCTAGGCTTGCTGGCCTGCCGGAGAAGTTCTGTTGCTTGTAGGGATTCATCGATCGTGTGGTCATTATATTATTTTGGGGACAAATACTAACTGAAATTAATGGAAAAATTGTCTTTGATATAGCTAGGTCACAGCTACCTAAGATCTAATGTTAATAAACCTTGGTTATGAGCAAAATTAAAGTGATAACTTTACACCAATTTGAATTATAATCAAATAACAAAATGCAACTAAAAGAATTTATATATTTCCTCCGTGTGGAGGGTTGCAACCAAGCCAGATCGGATTACTAGGATCCAGCCCGCCACTTACTGCGAGGTATGCTCGCACATCGAGGGCGAGAATTGAAAAGCCTTGTGTTCTAGATGCTGCTAATTCTAGAACACTGAATCTCAGAGAATTACAAGTTTTCTCATTCGAATTGGGGGTCAAATCCTCAACCAATCTACAATAGATTGTGTACATGAGGGATGTGGAATCTCTGGTTTAGAAATGTGGTCAAAATGAAGCTAAAAGTCTGTCTCTGGACTCTCTAATTGGCTGCAAATGCATCTCACAACCACCTGCAAGAGCTCCACAACGTTCAGTTGTTATACGGCGGAGGGCTATTATTTTATCTTCTGAAGCTTTTAATTATTGTAGGGGCGAACTTTCCTCTCTTGCTGTCTTTAACCTCACCCCCATATCCTGCTCTTTCTTTACAAACAGAACTGACTCCATAAAAAGCTGCAAATTTCAAATGCTTCAGTCTATCTCAACATAGGTGCCAAACCCATAGATCATCCCATGAGAGCCTGTCATCTTGTTCAGAGAAAGGGGAAATGAAAGCAAAAAGCATTCTGAATCCAGGGCAATAAACAAACTTGAAAAGAGAAGTTAACTTTCCTTCAAAAAAGATTCTAAACTTCCAACACAATTACTTATCCAGTCCTAGAATTTCAATAAAAGAGGAATAAACTCTGCTCTATAGCTTATCTCAGTCAACAAATTAATAGTTTTATTAGAGCAAAAATGAGAACAATTAATGTTCGGGATTCCATTCTCATATGAATAATTATAACTATAAAACTAGATCCTGATAGATACCAGTTATAAAGATAACCTGGTTATTTAACGTAGATAAGAAAAGTTTAGTGAAAAATATCTTAGTTGTTACGTCATATCTGAGCTAATGAGTCAAATGTGTGATACTTTCATTTTTGTTGAAAATGGTGACAGACTAGCACACAAAAATTCTGCTGGAACCTTATGTTGTTGTGTATTTATAACTAAATATTGAAAAAAAAATCATAAATTTTTTATCATCATTGAAAACATTGTAGGCCGTGGCCAACAGCCTATTCTCCCATCAGCTTCGTTCAAAGGCCGAGACCTACGAGATAACATGGCCTATTTATTTATTTTATTTATTTATTTATTTATTTATTTGAAGGAAATACAGAAGATATCTACCCAGGTCCGGTATGGCCATTGCCTGACAGGTTAGGTCCCTGGGTGGAAGCAATTTAATAGATAGTTATTAAATTGAAAATATATGCAAAATTGGTGGGATATTAATAGGTGGATTTAGTAAGAAGAGTCTTCAGTTTGGATTTACAGGTAGATATGGAAGGGGTAGTGTGCAAATCAGGGGAAAAGGTATTCCATAGCTTGTATCTGGAGATGGAGATACTGTTATGTTGGTAAGTGTATTTTATTGCTAACTTGGGTAGGGAATCTTTGTTACATAAGTTATAAGAGTGGAGAGGGGAAGAATTATAAAAGTTAGGAGGGAGGATTACTGAAAACTTATTATTTAAGACTTTATATATGAAGAGAGCTAAGTGAAATGAGTATAAATGGGAAATTGGTAATATTCTTACAGAAGGAAATAGATGGGAGACATGGTCGGATTTATTTAAGTTTAGGTAGATTCTTATGAACCATTTTTGTAAACGATGTAATCGTAATAGATTTGATTTGGTGGTATGACCCCAGATTTGTATTTTATATATAATCGAAGATTGTATTAGTGTGTAATATAGAAGTAAGATCTTTTTGGGAGGAAGTGGAGGTGGGAAAACAAGCCTAAACGTTGATTTAATGAGGATAAGAGGATATTTATATGGGAATCCCATGAAAGTTTGTGTGAGAGGTTGATGCCTAGAAATTTAACATTCTTAGAAGGTTTAAGGGTTAGATTATTATAAATTAGAGAGAAGTTTAGGAGATCTAATTTTTTGTTACGTTGATGAAATATAATGTAAGTAGATTTCTCGATATTTAAATGTAAGCTTTTTATTTTGTTCCAGTTTGTTATAGCTCCAATAGGTTATTGAGTATATGGTTAATTGTGTGCTGCATTAGTCATAGAGATGAGTCAGCAAATAATAGAGTAGCATCATTGGCGTATAGATTAGTAGTGAGAGCAGTTAAAGCTAAAGGTAAATCGTTTATGAGCATGTTGAAGAGCACTGGTGATAAGACACTTGGGGCACACCCGTATTTCGGGTAATAATGGAGGAAGAGATATTGGATAGAGTGAGTGAGTATTGTCTGTCTTTTAAGAAACTTGCAATCCACTGAAACGGTAAACCACTAATGTTGATAAAATGAGTAAGTTATAGAATCGTAAGCTTTTGAGAAATCAAGGAACAGCCCCATGACCTTCATTGTCTTTGTCTTGCATGTTAACAATCAATATTTTTCTGTTTGTTGCAAAAAATGAAATTTGGATTGTTGCTAGCACCCCAATGGTCAGGTGACTTTTCCACTTCCAGGGCTTTTTATCTTGTTGGCCTTGTTCAAAGGCGCTAGGAGGTCTCAAAAAAACAACATGATGAGCTGACGCAAATATATGAAAAAGTTCGTCATAATGAACTACTTTTTTCCTCTGCAGAGGACATCACAAATGGTTTGATTTTAAAAAAGAATCCTTAACCCTTAAGTTCTAGAACTGGGATATTTTTGGCAGTTGATGTAGCATATACAGGTATTTCTAAATGGAAAGCCAATAAATACCTAGCGTGATCCTATGCATAAAGTTCCTTATCAAAATTTTCAAAACACTAATCTTAAGAGTCTACATATTATGCGAAGTTTGCTGAAAATCTGGCAAAAGCGTCATTTAATCAAAACAAGTGGCACAGTTCATTATTTTGATAGTTCGTGTTCGGGAAAACTCAGATTTTTGCTCTAAAATAGATATAATAATATTTATTATTAAATAATTATTCTATTTTTTTAAGTTTTTTTAGTTTGCAGACAGTGATTGTTGAGATTGTAATGTTTAAATAAATGTTAACAAAAATCTCCACGTGATAATCGCTGTCTGTTATAGTTGTCCCTCGCGAATAATTTTTGTGACTAC
Organism: Rhysida immarginata; assembly: GCA_023313115.1. NCBI lineage: Eukaryota > Metazoa > Arthropoda > Chilopoda > Scolopendromorpha > Scolopendridae > Rhysida > Rhysida immarginata. The sequence continues at coordinate 135,479 of JAHWFO010037465.1, forward strand.
AAGGATGTTATTTTGCACTATTGTTAACGTTCTTTTTGTAATTACTGTTTTTTTCATTCAGACAGACCACTTCCAGCTTCTGACTTGACCAGTTCTATTACCTTCTGGTTCTCCATGCCTGTTTCTATCGCAGCAATGGATTTCAATCTTTCATTTCATTACAATGCCTTGTAAACTGCTCCTACCGAACCGCTCGATGTTTAGTTCGTTATTATGGACTCTGACAGGTGAATTTCTCACTTTTATGCAGCATCCATGATTCTCTATCGAGCAGTATTTATGTAGGTTTACTAATAAGGTAATAATGAAACCTTTTTTGATACTATTTCAACAATAACACGTAAAAGGAACGCCATGCTGCTGCACGTTAAGTTTTTTATAATAATCAACTATTACTTAAAGCTTTCCTTTAGACATAAATGGAATTTGAAATTTTTTCTTATTCGTTATCGGGAATTAGCCTGTCTGAATGAATATTTAGATATTGAAACTCAATTCGCAAAATGTAGCGATTGATATTTCTCATTACAGTATTTTGCTGTATTAATATACATTTAAATAATTTATGAAATATTTTTTTTCTTTTGCAATGGAATCACAATGCCAATTCCCCAATTGAATCAAATTGTATAGAATATTCTTTTGTACAGAATTTTTTGTATTTCATAAATAAATCTCATTCTTAAACCAAAAATAAAATTTTTTAAAGAGCCACGTCTATTCTTATGTTTGGGGTTCTATTAAGTATCACCTCTTAAAATCTGTTCTATTTATTGCTTCCCCTTTTATTGCATAGTTGATTTTTTTATTTCTAATGGTTTAGTCCTTAATACAATATAGAGGTATTGTATTTTGAAGACGGTCGTTCCTTCCCTAGGCCACCGAGTGCCAATTATATTCAATGGACATACCAATTTTTAACTTTTCTTGAAACCAAAAGGCTAGCCAAATACTTCCAAGAAAAGATGTCACTCCCACATACAGAAGCATCAGCCAGTTCATCCATGTAACTGGACTGGGCACTAGTAAGGCATTACCTCCTAAGTAAGCTGAGTGATGATATTGTCATCACGCTTCAAGATGACAATCCCTTTACATTAAGGGAAGCAATTAAGAGTCGTTATGGAAGGAGGGATTCAGTGTGAAATAATGCGGTGTCTCTCAGCATTGCGTTTCTTAGATGCTGATGATCCAAATGCCTAAGTAGCAAGAGCACTACAAATCCTTGCTCAGGCTGGAGCCGTGTCTATGGTTCTGGATGATAAAATTTTGATAAACGATATGATCGCAGGTCTACCTTCAACCTATACTACATTGAGACTCGCAGTCCCGTCAAACCCATCAATGTCAATTGAAACCATCCTCAGTCAACTTAATATGGTCTTTAAGGGCCACACAATACCAAATTTATCAGTAGGTGTAGCCTTGTGTGCCACCTCTGTTTCTCCCTCGCTTCCACATCTAAATGCCCATCGAACAAATGATGTAACATGCTATAATTGTGGAGGCAGGGGACACGTAAATATGGTTTGTCTGTCCAAAATTTATCCTACTACTGCAGGTCTAGCTACTTCATGCACTGCGATACCCCCCCCCCCCAACGTTCGCAGGATCTTGCATTAACAAAGCGCATGCCTCGTGCATCAGCTTAATGTCCTAAGCGTAAGCCTCGCAAATCGGGTACAAAGGACAAAGCAAGAAACCTGCAGCCAACTGTGTTGGTTGGTGTTCCAAACAAGGATTGGATAGTTGACACGGGCAGCTCATTTCATGTAATTAAAGAAAAATAGTGCTTTGATTCTTTTCAAAGCTGTCAAAAGTGGATACACATTGCAGACCTAAGAAAACTGTTGCTGCCGTCTGTACTGTGCAGCAAGTATGTTATTAGATTCAGGAGCAGTATTGAAACTCCATAACGCGCTTTATCTCCCAAGCATGGGCCTCAATCTAGTCTGCATGAGTCAATTATCAAAGCAGGGTTACAGTCTTCTTTTTGGCCCAACTGGTTACTCTATTACTTCATCTAAGGGCACGACGATCGTGGAGGGCGTGGAGATGAAGTAATGGAGTCTTGAGTTACTCCATTACTCCATCCTGTTCCTTCCCGTGGTCTCAAATATGCATTCTGTTTCCAGAACAGACCCCCCATTACTTTCAATAGCCGTAACTTATAGTGGCATTCACAATATACTGGGCCATCTGTCATCAAAAAACTCACCACAGCAGTGAAACACCATAGCATGCGCGGTTTTGAAGTTTTGACACCATAATTTGATGACGAACTATTTGTTGCATGCCTTCAGGCACGATTGTGCAATTCCCCTCACAATATTGTACAAGGTCAACACGTCCTTGACAGCCACTTCACGTGGATACAGTGGGATCAATGCCTGCCACTTCTGTCCATGGAAACAAATTCCTGTTACTAGCTGTCGATGATTCCTCACGAAAAACTTTTCTTTGCGCTATACCAACAAAAAGTGATGTGCCATACGCGTTAATGGACTTGATACTAAAGCTACAATGCTCTAGAGGACAAAATCTGTCGTATATACGTTCTGATATTGGAACAGAATTCACAAATGTGGAGCTACGTGAGTTCTGTAGAAAGCAAGGCATATCTCAGCAATTCACCGTTCCTGAGAACCCCCAGTCTAATGGTATTGCCAAGAGAACTGTCCGCTCCATTGGTGATGTAATTCGAGTCCTTCTCACATCGTCAAAAGTTCCGCACCGATTCTAGGACCATGCTGCGACTACAGCAGCACTTAATTAAAATTCTCTACCCAGACATGGTTAGACTAAGTCTGCTGAGGAGTGTGGTCCAAAAAGAAACCAACCATCAAATATTGAGCTCCTTTCGTTTGCATGATGTACTATTATAAACTCAAGTCGCGCCGATCAAAGTTTGACGCTCGCGCCAAAAGTTGTGTTTATATGGGAGAGTCTGCTTCTTCTCCTGGGTACCTTATTTATGCACTCGATGAGAGCAAGTTTTTACGAACATGCACAGTTCGTTTCTTTCCTAAGGTATTTCCAGAGTTCACAAGAAAATCAGATTATTCATTATCTGTTCCTCTGTATTTCCAATTCACAAGGAACCCCCAGTTTTTGAAGCACCACAGCCTGATGAACAACATATCATTCATAGCATCCCGCCAATTTCACCCACTTTAACATTAAACGAGACAAGAATGCAGGACCTATCTGATACTGAGGATACACTATTGGTTACACCAACATCAGAAACCATATCGATGGAAGATGTTCCAGCTTGTTCGCCTAAATCATCAGTGAACCAACCACCTGTTGAAATCCCACAACCGGCATTATGATGGTCACAAAGGCTAAAAGAGAAGGCAAGAAACACAGTGTGCCACCTTATGTCATCCAGACTTTACTCACTCCGCCAATCACCCCCCTGTCTTGTGAACAAGCACTCGCTTCTCCCTAACATCATCAATGGGAAGAGGCCGTGCAAAATGAATTGAATTCAGTCATTTTTCTTCACGTCTGGGATTTAGAGCTTCCACCTCCAAATGTAAAAATTTTAAAAAGCAAATGGATCTACTGCATCAAATATAACCCTGATAGTTCAGTGTCCAGATTCAATGCAAGGTCTATGTGAGCCATTATGAGTTAACTTTTTCACCTGTCATCACAATGGAATACCTCCGATTAATATTTGTCAATGGAGGAACACTGTGCCAGTATGATGTCAAATGTACATATCTTCACGTACCAATAGACGACACCATATATCTGTCGCCGCCTAAGGGATTATCAACGCCAGTTAATCATATCATCTAATTGCGTAAATCACTTATTTTATGTACCACGGTCTCAAACAAGTTGGAAGATTGTGGTACATAAAATTGTGTCAGCTTCTTACCCAATTGAAATCACTCCATCCAGAGCAGACGATTGTTTCTTTTACTACACTAATGCTGAGCGCACCATTCCCCTGACAGTTTGCGTGGATGACATTTGCGTGGTAGCAACTACAAATGCCTCTATCCTAACCTCCATCATGGACAAAATGAAGCAAGAAATCAAACTCGTGGAGTTGCGACAGGTAAAACATCTGCTCGATACGTATGTGTCACAAGTGAACGGTCCTATTCATCTGTCACAAGCACATTTAAATCAAGCAGATCCTGCATGATTATGGCCTCCGAAATAGTATATAGAATGTCAGTATCCATCATTTTTCTGTCATATTCAAGAAAATTACACTGGGATTTGTTAGGTAAAACTCAGATTTTTTGCTGTAAAATAGATATAATAATATTTATTAGAAAATAATTCTTTTTTTTATTTAAGTTTTTTTAATTTACAGACAATAATTATTGAGTTTGTATTGTTTAAAAAAATGTTAATAAAAATCTCCACATGATAATATCTGTCTGCTTTAGTTGTCCGTCGCGAATAATTTTCGTGACCATGAGGATGTTGTGTCGCACTATTGTTTCTGCTATTTTCATAATTACTGGGGTTTTTTTCATACAGACAGACAACTTCCAGCTTCTGACTTGACCAGTTCTATTCCCTTCTGGTTCCCCATGCCTTTTTCTATCGCAGCCATGGTATTCAATTTTCATTTTAATTCCAATGCCTTGTAAACTGCTCCTACCCTGCCGCTCGATGTTTAGTTCGTTATTATAGACTCTGACAGGTGAATTTCTCACTTTCTCGCGGCATCCATGATTCTCTGGCGAGCAGCATTTTTGCAGGTTTACTCGTAAGGAAATAATGAAACTTCTTTTGATAGTATTTCAACAATCACGTGTATAAGGAATGCCATGCTGCACGTTTCAGTTTTTTATTAATAATTAACTAATACTTCATAGTCTTTCTTTAGACATAAATGGAATTTGAAATTCTTTCTTATTCCTTATCGGGAATTAGTCTGTCTCAATGAATATTTTGATATATAAACTCAATTCACACAATGTAGCGATTTATATTTCTCATTACAGTATTTTGCTGTATTAACATACATTTAAATATTTTTGATTTATTTTGAGAAATATTCTTTTTTTTTTGCAATGGAGATCACAATGCTAATTCCTCAATGAAACCATATTGTATAGAATATTCTTTTGTACAGAATTTTTTTATTTCATAAATAAATCTCATTCTTAACCCAAAAATAAAAAATTTTTAAACGAGCCAAGTCTATTCTTATGTTTCAGGTTCTTTTAAGTATCACCTCTTATATTCCGTTCTATTTATTGCTTCCCCTCTGAAAGTATGGTAGCAGAACGTGGTTGAGTTTTTATTTTTTTTTGGTTTAGTCTTTAATACAATATGGAGGAGTAGTATTTTGAAGAGGGTCGTTCCCTCCCTAGGCCAATGAGTGCCAATTATATTCAATGGATGTACCGAGTTTTATCCTTTCTTGAAAACAAAGAGCTAGCCAAATACATCCAAGAAAAGATGTTTCTCCCTATAGAAGCATTAGCCAGCTCATCCATGCACCTGGACTGGGCACGAGTAAGGCATTACCTCCTAAGTATGGTGAGTGATGATATTGTCGTCATGCTTCAAGATGACAATGCCTTTACATTATTTGAAACAATTAAGCATTGATATGGAAGGCCAGATTCAGTGACATAGGCTGAAATGATGCGGCGTCTCTCAGCATTGCATTTCTTATATGCTGATGATCCAAATGCCTATGTAGCAAGTGTGCTACAAATCCGTGCTCAGGCTGGTGCCGTGTTTCTGCTTCTGGATGATAAAATTTTGATTGACCAGATGGTAGCAGGTCTACCCTCTATTCAGACTCTCGGTCCAGTCAAACCCATCAATATCAATTGAAACCTTCCTATGTCAACTTAATGTGGTCTTTAAGGACCACACCACACCAAATTTATCAATAGGTGTAGCCACATGTGCCACCTCTGTTTCTCCCCCGTGTACATCCAAATGCCCATCCATGCTATAAATGACATAACATGCTATAATTGTAGAGGCCAGGGACACGTAAAAACGGTTTGTCCGTCCAAAATTTATCCCACTACTGCAGGTCCAGCTACTTCACGCACCACTATACCCCCCCGCCCGCCCCGTCCACAGGATCCTGCATCAACAAAGCGCATGCCTCTTTGAAATTTTTTAAACGAGCCACGTCTATTCTTATGTTTCATGTTCTTTTAAGTGTCACCTCTTAAATTCTGTTCTATTTATTGCTTCCCCCTCTGAACAGTTTGAGTAGCCTGAAATGCTCATTGATAAGGACACTGTTTTAAAACTCTATGTATTGTTTTGACTTATTAACATGGGACGACATTGTTTTTTAAAAATTACCTCGCCGCTTTGAATTTAAGGAACCGCTGGTGTAGAACATCCCTAATTTTGAGTTTTCGACATATTCAATAAGGAACATTTGGTTTTGATTGATGAATGGTTGGTTGGTTTATTAGAACTTTTGGCATATTCAATAAGGTAATAAAGTCATTTAGCACCTTTACACAATTTATATCCGTACGCAGCCTGGGACAAACACAAATATTCATGCCTATGGCGGGATTCAGGTGGGCTCAAGAACTAGAAACCCTATGCCCTAACCCTCTCGGCCACCAGGCCGGCCAATTGATGAATCACGCTATTTACATATTGTCCATTTAGAAACACCCTGTTTATATAATATCGATTGTCTGCTTATTTGTATATGTGCTTGTTTGTTTGTGAATGTGTTTTTTTGTTTCAATATTGGTTGGCAAAAACTCAACAATGGCATCAAAAACTGAATCAGCATGATGGCGGCAGTACTAAGTTTGTTCATAATTAGTATTTCATTGTTTACAAGTGTGATATGGACGTTATCGTGATTTCAATGTAATAAAATTAAAAATTAAACAAATATGTAAAACTTTGGTATCTGCAGTTTCGTATGATACACGTGGCGATCAAATTTTACATGAACTTTATTTTTTATAAAAGCAGAAAAATAACTGAAACATACACACTCACACATGCACACACAGACACACATGCACACGCACTCACACACACCACACACACACACGCACGCACACACACACACTCACACAATGTAACGTCCAACCTACTTACCCATAAAGTAAGAGAATTAAATTCCCCATCTAAAGTTATTGTCAACCCCGAGCTAATCCATTATTTTTAAATAAATCTCATATTCTTAAACAATTAACACGAAATAGAGAAAAAAAGTGTAAATCTTAGATACAATTTAGCCCTTCCACTAGATCCGAACTTTTATTTTTCAGACTTCAAACAATAATTGGGTTACAAAACAATTATCAAGTTAAATAACGATAAATTCACATTTATATTAAAAAAATGTAAACAAACATCAATCTGGCATTAGGTCATATAATTAAAACAGTGATTCGTGCAGTGATGCCATCCTTAATAGCAGTTCCTGGCCTTGCCTTATGAGGGTCATTACCAGGTGATTCTCGCTCTCTTCAAACTTTTGGCACCAGGCAAAAAGAATGATCGAAGCAAACATGAATTGATGAACAAACTTTGAATTCTCTGATGAATTTCATCTGCTTTCACACCTTTGTTGTAGAGAAACTGGAGGATTATACGTTGTTCCACTTTGGTAGACACATTTCTGTCCGCCATTTCGTTATAAAAAACATCCCTTTGTCATGGCAACTGGATACGTTTTGTGCCATTTGCATGAGAGGCAGTAGTTGCCATCCCAAAAATAAAAATTTAGAGTTTTACAACAGGAAAACTTACAAAAAATAAAGTCTAGGTTAATTTTGAACACCTTTCGTTATTTTAGAAATATAGTTCATTCCATATTTTTTGATTTAATGTTTTATTTATAATTTTAACTGAATGGAATTCATTTACTTCACTATTAGACTTAAACCTATATTCCATTCTACCTACAGTATAACTTAAATAGTCTGGGAATTATAAAACAATCGAATACAGAATTCATGCCATTTTGGATTTTCTTAAAACTGGTGGTTAATATTTAATTATTAATTAATTAATTTATTTATTTATTTATTTATTTATTTATTTACTAGCAGAGGTACCTGGCGTTGTCCAGGGCAATTGCACTTGTAGGTAAACACAACAACCCTTAAGAAGTTAAATAATAACTCAAATTGTTTTTCAGTAATTCTGCAATTTCCTGCTGTAGATGAAACTCCCGTTATTCTCTGACCAATGCTCTTTCTTTTCTTTGGTGGCATTTTCATAGGTATGAGTTATTATATATCCTTCAAATGCTTTATTAAATAGCACAAAACAGATAAACACTATGAAAATTTGATTTGATGAATCATGTTGATATATTCCTGTATTCGGTGTAAAACTGTAATAGGAACACTCCTCAAACGTTTCAAAACCAGAAACACGCACATAGAAATGTAGCGTGCTAGGAAGAGAAATTCTCAGTTCCCGGCACGGACAGCTTTTACCTACAAAGGGAAAACCCAAATAGATAATAAACTTTAGCCCAGAAAGTAAATCAAAGAATTAGAAAAATTCCTCCCAAAGGTAACCAATAAGATTTATACCACCCCCAAAACGAAAGAAAAGTTACTTTTATGAAATTAGATAGAACATGTGTCCAAATAAAATGCTTCCTTTATTACAGAATTGAAAGAACAGAATAAAAATAACGAGATAAACAAAATTGGTCGGAAGTCCGAAACAAAAACAAAGTAAGGTACATATGGCGCACAGAAGAAAACGAACTACCACCAAACAGTGGGAACAATGCCGACGAAGAAAGCCAATAGTTGAAGAAACTACGACATCCAGAACTTCCGGTGATGATGGCAAACAGAAGCAGCGAATCGAAGAAGAGGTAGGGCAAATTACCTTAGGATCTTACCTTTTCTAAGATCCAGAAAAGTATCTTAAAAAGGAAGGGCAAATTACCTATATATATAAAGTATGTTTGTTTGTTTGTGGGTGTGTTTGAGGGTTTGTTTTTATAAAAATCTACAGTTTTATTCCGATCTTGATAAAATTTCGCATACATGACCTTCAAAGCAGGAGTAAGGTCACTGCCTATCTCAGATTTCGAAAAAATAAAAATTATTAATAAAAAATCGATATTCATGGTTATGGCAAGGCATATAATTCAGGAATATCTCATGACCAACGATGCAAGACAAAGTTTTTACAGCAATAAGTAGCAACAATGGTATCAACACGCAATTCACAAACACTCTGCACGGAACAATATATATCTCATGACCAACAATGCAAGGCAAAGTTTGTGCAATATAGAATAGAATGCATAGAATTCCTGTTATTCAGGCTTTTCTTAGAAGAGAGAATCCTTAGCACTTAACAATTTCTTGAAAATCTTTAAAAATGATCAGTAACTGGAGATAATGAGTTAGCAGACTATTGAGAAAGAGTGAAAGACGATAGAGGAAGCACTCCTTTAGGTCCGTGCTATATTGAGCAAACGGTAAGCGAGTAAATATAAGAATCGGCGACCACTAGACTGCACAAAGTGATGAATGGCGAATTTTTGCTTCAAGACGTCGAAAGAAGAAAGGAAATTGCAAGAACATCAAGTGTACATCTAAAGTAAGATTACGTGAGTAAAAAATTATTTGGACTAGAAGGCATCCTTGGAGAGGTCCATCCATTGTGCGCATTTAAAATTTTTTTTTTTTTGGTAAATCATGTCCCGGTATATTATCTAGAATGGATTTTTTTATTGAAGAGGTGATTTCCTGTCTTTCGGATTTTTCTTAGAATGGACAGTCCCTTCACTCTATATTGTAGTGATTGAGTTTTTATTTATCCTGGGCAATGCCGGGTCCTCTGCTAGTTGGAAATAAAACAAAAAAAAAAAAACAACTTAATACAGCGGAAAGAAATGGAAAAAGAAAAAAATTCTAATAGGTGGGGATTATAAATAATAACTGATAACAACAAGTCATGGTCTTGATGAACAGAGTAAGGTCAGAAAAACCTAAGGGAACGAACTCTCAAGGATAGTCACAATTCACGTGAGGAAAGGCAAGGAGGTGAAGGACAATTTTGACACTGTGACCGATAAAAAAAATAAAATAAAAGGTAAAACAAGAAAGTACTAAGATACAACTGAGGCAAAACCAAATCAAAAATACAAACAAGGTAAGGAACCAAAAAGTAAATAAAAAAATAAACTCTACAATCAACAACAACTGCACCCATAGGTGAAAGAGAAAAACTTACACAAAAAAGATAAAGAAACTAACCATTACATCACATACAAGCAAAACATAAAATAATAAATAAAAACATGTGGTAATACACAACGCTGGGAACACACGCGCTGGGATTAAACGCGCGGGTCAAACGAACACACGACAAAAACAACTCACGCGATAACAAAAGCTTAATTAAATAGCGAGAAAAATAACCAAAAGGCAACAATCGCGGGGCTACTGAAAATACAAAAAAATAACAAGGCCACAACGGGGGGGGGAAATATTTATTAGGAAAAAGATAATTTATTACAAAGTACTACTGACCAAAATAAATTTATTACAAAGTAACAAACACACACACAGACACACACACACATATATATGCACAAAGTTTCATCTATCGTCTGAAAGTTTGTTACGGAGCTCAAGGGAAAACACATGTATCTCCTTTGCCACATCGAGATAGACTGCTGTATATATATAGTCTATTGTATTCATTTCCTCCTCATTATTAAACTTAATTTTAAAACTTATTAACAATTTTAAAGACATTCTTTTAACTACTAACGTTAATATTTATACGGATTCCCGTAGATCAATCTGTTATTAATTTTTTTTGATTAAATATCACTTTTCCCATTACATTTGTTATATGTAAGTTTTTACTTATATGTTTATAAGTTTTCATTAACCTCTTTTTTGGGCTCAGGCCCGTGGGGAACAACACGCGGGAATGATCCTTCGGTTTCTCGGTGGGCTCATTCCCGGCTGCAGCTGTTGTTGTTTGTTTGTTTGTTTGTTTGTTTGTTTGTTTGTTTGTTTGTATTTTATACAAATCTACAGTTTTATTCCGATCTTGATAAAATTTCGCATACATGACATTCAAGGCATGAGCAAGGTCACTGTTTATCTTAGATTTCGAAAAAATTATAATTATAGATAAAAAATCGTTACTCATGATTATGGCAAGAAATATTAATGAGAAATATCTCATGACCAATAATGAAAGACAAACTTTTTGCAACTATAAGTATCAAAAATGGTATCAACACGCAATTCTCAAACACTCTACACGGACCAATAATATATATCTCATGACCAACAATGCACGGCAAAGTTTGTGCAATCATCAGTTATGTCATCAACTATCACCCGAGCGAAGGGACTACTTCCACTATCGCCTTTCCACTCTTTCTCAATAGTCTGTTAACTCTCTATTATCTCTAGTTACTGGTCATTTTTAAAGATTTTCAAGAAATTGTTCTTAGTACTTAAAATTTTCTTGAAAATCTTTAAAAATGATCAGTAACTGGAGGTAATAAGTTAGCAGACTATTGAGAATGAGTAAAAGACGATAGAGGAAGCATTCTTTTTTCTACGTGCTGTATTGAGCAAATGGTAAGCAAGTAAATTGAAGAAAGGGCGACCGCTTGACTGCACAAAGTGATAAAGCCAATTTTTGCTTCAAGACATCGAAAGAAGAAAGAAAATGGCAACATCATCAAGTGTGCACCTAAAGTAAGATTACGTGAGTAAAAAATATTTTAGACTAGAACGCATCCTTGGAGAGGCCTATCCATTGTGAGCCATTAAATCTTTTTTTTCGGTGATTCAATATACGGTATATCACCTAGAATGGATTTTTTTCAGTATAGAGGTAAATTCGTATCTTTCGGATTTTTCTTAGAATGGATAGTCCCTTCGATCTATATTGTAGTGACTGATTTATTATTTAACCAATTTGGAGGTTGAATTTAGCTTTTTGAGGTTGTTCTGTTTACCTACAAGCATAATTATATTGGGCAACGCCGGGTCCTCTGCTGGTCTATATATATGTTTGTTTGTGGTTTTGTTTGTGGGTTTGTTTTTTTATAAAAATCTGCAGTTTTATTCCGATCTTGATGAAATTTTGCATACTTGGCCTTCAAATCATGAGGAAGGCCACTGTCTACCTCAGATTTCGAAAAATTAATGATTATTGATAAAAAATCAATATTCATGATTATCGCAAGGTATATTAATGAGAAATATCTCATGACCAACAATGCAAGGCAATTTTTGTGCAACAATGCTTATCAACAATGGTATCAACAGGCAAATCACAGACTGCACGGACCAACAATATATATCTCATGACCAACAATGCAAGGCAAAGTTGTGCCATGTACATAAGTTTCAGTTTGTAACAATGCATAGCATTCCTGTTATTCAGGCTTTTCTTAGAAAAGAGAATTCTTAGTACTTAACAATTTCATGAAAATCTTTAAAAATGATCAGTAACTGGAGATAATGGTGAGTTAGCAGACCATGGAGAAGGAGTGAAAGACAACTGCGGAAGCACTCCTTTAGCTCCGTGCTGCATTAAGCAAATGGTTAGCAGATAAATAGAAGAATCACCGACGTTAGACTACACAAAGTGATAAATGGCCAAGTTTTGCTTCAATACAGCGCGAGAAGAGTGGGAATTGCAACAACATGAAGTGTACATCTAAATTAAGATTACGTGAATAAGTAAGAAATTATTTACGTTAGCAGTGGTATACTTGTCCATCCATTGTGAGCATTTAAAATTTTTTTTTGATATTTTCATTATGAATTTTTACTGAATTAATTCTGAAAGTTTTCATGTTTTTATTTTTAAGATATTGCAAAATTTTTTTACCTACAAGTGCAATAATCCCAGGCAAAGCCGGGTACCTCTTTGTTTGAGGGATTGTTTGTTTGTTTCTTATACAAATGTACAGTTTTATTTTGTTCTTGATGAAATTTTGCATACTTGACCTTCGAAATATGAGGAAGGTCACTGTCTACCTCAGATATCGAAAAAATAATAATTATTGATAAAAAAAATCGATATTCATGGTTATGGCAGGGCATATTAATGAGAAATATCTTATGGCCAACAATGCAAGGCAAAGTTTGTGCAAGAATAGGTATGAACAATGGTATTAACACGCAATTCACAAACACTCTGCAAGGACCAACAATATATATATCTCATCACCAATAATGTAAAAAAAAGTTTGTGCAATAATAGGTATCAACAATAAATATGCACGACCAACCATGCAAGGCAAAGTTTGTGCAATGTAGATAAGTTTTAATTTGTAATATTGCATAGAATTCCTATTATTCAAGGTTTTCTTAGAAAAGGTAGTTCTTAGTACTTAACAGTTTCTTGAAAATCTTCAAAAATGATCAATAACTGGAGATAATAGAGACTTAGCAAACTACTGAGAAAGAGTGGATAGACAACAGAGGAAGCACTCCATTAGCTCCGTGCTGTATTGAGCAAATGATAAACAAGTAAATAGAGGAATAAGTAACCGCTAGACTACACAAGGTGATGAATGGCCAAGTTTTGCATTAAGACATCGAGAGAAGAGTGGGAATTGCCAAAACATCAAGTGTACATCTAAGGTAAGATTTCGTGAGTAAGAAATTATTTAGACTAGCAGTGGCATCCTTGGAGAGATCGATCCATTGTGAGCCTTTAAAAAAAAATTTTCTAATTTACATTAAGAATTTTTACTGTATTAATTCAAAACGTTTTCATGTGTTTACTATTTTGATATTTCAAAATTTTATCCCAAAAACATTCCAAGCCACGTACGTTTCCGAAAATTATTAATAATGATCATAAATTGATGATGCAGTGTAAGAACTTTGTAAGGCAGCGTCTATTGATGAGGCAAAGGAATCACCCGTGTCTCCCTTGAGTTCTATATCAAACCTCCAGACGACTGGCAAAAATTATTGTGTGTGGAAATTAAAGAGAAAGAACTAGTATTGGTCAGAAAAACTCTGCATCTAAAACAGAAAAAGCTATATGGGCATTTGAAACATCTAAACAACGGGAGTTTCGAATACAGCAAGAGCTTCTACATCAAGGGCAAGAAAGACTTGAGTATAAAGTATCTGGTGATGCTCCGCAGAGGTGAGATTAAGTCAAGAAGAGTTTAGATAAAGTCCTGGTATATCCTCTACTCCTCTTCAGATACTGCGTGATAATTTGCGCATGTGTTCACTTTAGCACGAGTCGTAGGATATGTTGGAAGCTAGCGCACAATAGAACACACTTCTCACCGAATGAGAGACTTTCTTTCATGAAGTCTTGAATCAATTGGCTGCTCATCGAGGCTTCTTCACAAATAATCACTGAAGCTTTCTGGAGCAGATCTGCCAATTTCGATTGCACAAGGATATTATTTGGCCTGGCCTCAGTCAAATGAAGTGGCACCTTGAACGTCGAGTGCAACGTCTTCCACCACTCAACAGAAATGCTAATATTGCAATCGATAAAATTACGAGTGGGATACTGGATTGGTGACGAACATGGGCGAGGTCTTTTTCCATTACGAATCGCTTTCCAATGCCACCAGGTCCAACCAGTAAGTACAGGATGTTCTCGTTCATCGAGGGACTTTCTACTGCACTGTGATTGTGTCGTATACCACTCTCGGGTCTTTATTCTGGAGATCCAAAGTCGAAAGGATTATATCTTGTGCGCGCACATTGTAGTATCGTTTTGCATACCCCCTACGAACAAATTAGATCCATGTCTGCTTGAATGTGTGCGAGTTCTGCAATTTGTGGCATTGGTGGAAAGCAACTGAGATTCTTCCCTGTTCCTCGCAGATGATTTTAGATGTAGCGCAAAGCTATAAACAACTCGACGTCGCAAAAGCACTGGTTCTGATCGGACTCAGAGGTGTGCATCATCCGAGGTGTCTGCGTCTTCGCAAAGTGCTCTGCATTTGTATCCCACAGACGACATCGGCCTTGCAAATATCCTTCCACAAGAAATATGGAGAATAACTGACATAGCTAAACTGGCATCTGGAATGAAATGGCCTTACCAATAGCGCAGATCCCACTCGAAGTCATCTTGAATGTCATCAGCTTGTTGGGATGTTCATCAGACCTTGCCTTCCACTGCAGGTATATCCTGAAACACCCGAATGAAAGAGACCAGGCTTCGCGGGAGACTAACGCTGAATGAAGTACGTGCATTGATCCTTGCAATGTACTCTTCCACAGTGCAGTTGTTGATGTACAGCTGCGCATACATTCCTCTTTCATATCTGGCGCTCCAACAGCTTGCCACTTGAGTTGTTCAGTGGCCTCTTCAGCCCACACCTCACACGATTCTCCATGCTTTCTTGCCTTTGCTAAAAATTTCGTTCCAATCCTGCCTGCATAGATCGTCTGTGATGATTTGTTGGCTGAGGGTGTCTATACTATTTTTCAATTTATTATGGCAGCGTTTTAAGTGTACCCAAATACGAGGCCGACTACTCACTACAGGTACCGTTGCGTACTATTTCGCACCTGCTTTGATTTATGCCATCAGTGATCGTTACTGATTGAAAACACGGTGTAAACTGAAAATGAAGCATGAAGTAGGCCAAATAGCGCCTGTGCGAGTCCATTTATCTTTAAAATATCATATTTCAAGTCAATTATGCTTCTTAAAATTTTACAAGTATTTGAAATTGAATAAAAATAATATTATGCTTGGTTTCCAAATAATTATCTAAGCAAATTCATTTCATCCTAGGAAGTTATTCTGTTAGCGAGATAACACAACCTCAAAGAGAAAGTGATTAAACCCCATAACACTCCCAATGCTGCCAAGAAAGGTTGAAAAATTGCATACACTAGCGCGTTTTTGGGGCACTGGCGGAACCCGTCAGTTCTTAGAGGGGGAGTCTATGAGTTCATACATTTTCAGTTTTGTTTTGCACTTCCAGAGTTGGGATGGAATCATCATTGCATGCTTTATTTACATTGCACAATTTTTGCCTTGCATTGGTGATCATTAGTTATACAGGATGATTCAAAAATACCTTTACAAAATCTGGAGACAAGTTCCTTACATCAAAACAAGAAAAAGTTCATATAAATGTATATTCCAAAAATTCTTTGTTCTGAGTTATTAATGTTCGTTTGACTCATTGTATTCCTGATGGCGATGTGTTGCCAGGGAGTCTTGTTTATACTCGTCTTTCGAGATGCACTGGCTGGTATCTACCATTAAAATATGGATAGGTAGAGGAGGACCAGTTACATGGCCTGCAGGTTCCCCCGACCTCAATCCTTTGGATTATTATCTCTGGGGAGAACGTAAAAATTGTTCTAAGCTGCTGACCAACGGACGCAAAAACTCTTCATCGACATGAAACTATTCAAAACTGTCACGGAATATTTGAAAGGGTGCGTGTTTAGAAGGAAAAGGAAGACATTTCGAATGATTATTATGAATTTTTGTGAGGATGGGCTCCAATCACCTACATTGTAAACAATCAATTTATATGAACTTTTTTTTTGTTTTGGTGTATAGAAGCTGTCCCCAAAGTTTGAAAAGATATTTTTGAAACCCTTTATATTGTTGGTCTGTGCATACTGTTAGTGAATTCAATGTTGATATAATTGTTAACACAAACACGTCCGGCCTATTGTTGCACAAAGTTTGAATTGCATTCTTGGCCGAAAATTAAATGCAACTTGAATACGCTATCTGTTACTCTGAAGCATTGTTACTGGGAGAGACAAAAAATGTATAATTATAAGAAGTAAAGGCTCGCGTAAGCATAAGTGGCTTTACAAAAGTCTAAAAAATGTGTACTGCAGACAAGCCCCGTTCGCAGATCAGGCAGCTTTAATCGCGTGATATAAACACAGCTTTTCCTACTTACTTTTTACGTTCAGTGATGGTTTGCGTTACAGCAATGCATTTCCACGGGCTCAACTTATCATTTATCCTTGTATTATTTTGCTTGTGCGTGTGCTGCTAAGGGTAAAACAATTCCCAAGCATTAAACAAAGTCGCGACGGGTAAAACAATAAAATTACTTATGACTTCAAATAGGAAACTGTTGTGATGTTCCGGGGTGCTGAAAGTCACGTGGGTCTAGCACAGAGAGAGGCAAAAGGGGAGGGGGTGTGCTAATTGTGTGTTCTAGGAATTTGTATTTCATAATATTTTTCTTTTTGTTTTTTTTAAATGAGACTACATAAGTCATAGCGGATTGTTATCAGAGTGGTCTGTGATCTGTCTGAGTGGGTTATTTTTGTAGGTGGTGTTTTTTTTATATGAGAACTAGCAAAGGTACCTGGCGTTGCCTAGGATAATTTCACTTGTAGGTACACAGAACAATCTCAAAATATTAAATTAAATTTTGCAATATGTTAAAAATAAACACATGAAATTGATTAGAATTAATACAGTAAAAATTTTTAATGAAAATGCGAAAAAAATGTTTTAAAGGCTCACAATGGCTGGACCTCTCCAAGGATGCCACTGGTAGCCTAGTAATTTCTTACTCACGTAATCCTACTTCAGATGTACACTTAATATTGTTGCGATTCCCTTTCTTCTCTCGAAGTCTTGAAGAAAAAATTGGCCATACATCACTTTGTGTAGTCTAGCGGTCACTGATTCTTCTATTTACTTGCTTCCAATTTGCTCAATACAGCACAGAGCTAAAGGAGTGCTTCTTCTGTCGTCTTTCCACACTTTCTCAATAGTCTGCTAACTCTCCATTATCTCCAGTTACTCATCATTTTTAAAGATTTTCAAGAAATTGTTAAATACTAAGAACTCTCTTGTCTAAGAAAAGTCTGAATACTAGGAAATCTATGCATTGTTACAAATTGAAAATTATTCATATTGCATCATCATTTTATCTTCATTGTTATAATTCTTGAAAAGAGTGTATTAACATTGCACATCATTTTGTGTTCATTGTTATTAGTGAATTGCACGTTGATACGATTGTTGATGCGAACACGATGGGCCTATTGTTGCACAAACTTTTCCTTGTTTTGTTGGTCATGAGATATATATTGTTGGTCCATGCACTGCGTTTGTGAATTGCGTGCTGATACCATTGTTGATAACTATTGTTGTACAAACTTTGTCTTGCATTGTTGGTCATGAGATATTTCTCATTAATATGCCTTGCCATAACCAAGAATATCCATTTTATATCGATATTTATTATTTTTCCGAAATCTAAGGAAGATAGTGACCTTCCTTATGATTTGAAGGTCAAGTATGCAAAATTTCATCAAGATCGGAATAAAATTGTGGATTTGTATAAAAAACAAACAAACCCACATACCCACCTACAAACAAACATCCTTCTTTATATATATAGAAGACTAGCAAAGGTACCCGGCGTTGCTCGGGATAATTACACTTGGATGTAAGCAGAACAATCTCAAAAAATTAAATTAAATTTTGCAATATCTTAAAAATAAACACATGAAAATGCTTAGAATTAATACAGTAAAAATTCTTAATGAAAATTCGAAAAAAATCTTTTTAAAGGCTCACAATGGATGGACCGCTCCAATAATTTCTTACTCAGGTAATCTTACTTCAGATGTACACTTGATGTTGTTGCAATTTCCACTCTTCTCTCGTTGTGTTGAAGCAAAATTTGGCCTTTCATCACTTTGGGTAGTCTAGCGGTCGCCAATTCTTCTATTTACTTGCTTCCCATTTGCTCAATACAGCACGGAGCTAAAGGTTTGCTTTCTCTGTCGTCTTTCCACTCTTTCTCAATAGTCTGCTAACTCTTCATTATCTCCAGCTACTGATCATTATTAAAGATTTTCAAGAAATTGTTAAGTACTAAGAACTCTCTTTTCAAAGAAAAACCTGAATAACAGGAATTCTATGCATTGTTACAAATTGAAACTTATCCATATTGCATCATCATTTTATGTTCATGGTTATAATTCTTGGAAAGATTGCTTTAACATTACATCATCATTCTGTGCTCATTGTTATTGGTGAATTGCGCGTTGATACCATTGTTGATGCGAACACAATGGGCCTATTGTTGCACAAACTTTGCCTTGCATTGTTGGTCATGAGATATATATTGTTGGTTCATGCAGTGTGTTTGTGAATTGC